>JAKSZT010054304.1:2021273-2173032 GCA_026826555.1 Tolypeutes matacus
AAAAAAAAAAAAAAAAAAAAAAAAAAAAAAAAAGCCATAATATTTTTCTCTTCCCAACAACTGCCATTTATTCATTTCACAAATATTTAATGTTTCTACAATTATTTCTTGAGTGTCTTTCTTTACTATTATTTGAAAACAAATGCCAACTCTTTCCTCCTTCTAAGACAGTCTATTCATCCCCTGATTTCCTAACTAAAAAGATGAGATATTTAGAATATTTTTTCTTTCCCTCTTTCCCAAGAAGATAGTATCTTTAGAATTCATTTGTCCACCCCCCATGTCTACCACCCCCAGGTGTTGCTGAGGTATTATTACACTTTTAATTTCCAATTATTATTAGGTTTTCCCTTGCAAGATATGCCTTCTATTATAAGGATTCTAGCTTAACAGTGATGATACTCATTATCCATCACTCTGTCATTATTCTTTTAGATTCAATTATACACATTGCAATTGCAAGTTTCATCCCTCACTTCTCTTTCCTCCTTTTAAAAAAATCTTCCTCTAACTTGCATTCTTCCTTGAGATTCATTTGTTGTTTAAAGTCCTTTACATTAATATTTTTCTCAGTGTCTATTAGTGGCATATTTCCTAAATTCTCATCTGTCTCTTATTCTGCTAGATAGATGGTTGTTATCTTGGCTGAATATAGAATCTTGGGTTCTTTTTGTCTCACTCCTTTATTAGCATACAATAAAATTAATCAATTTTAAGGGTACAGTTTGGTGAGTTTTGCTAACCACTGCAATAATCACCCCATAAAGTTCCCTCATGACCCTTTGCAGTTACCCTCCATCTACCCTTGGTTCTTAGCAACCATTCATCTGCCTTTTTTTTTTTTTTTAAGATTTATTTATTTACTTATTCGGTCCCCCTTTCCCTGGAAACTGATCCTGGGACCTTCCGGAGTGGGAGAGAGGTGCTCGATCTCTTGTGCCACCTCAGCTTCCTGGTCTGCTGTGTCTCTTACTGTCTCTCCTCCCTGTCTCTTTTTGTTGTGTCATCTTGCTGTGCCAACTCTCCCATGTGGGCCAGCTTGCCTTTCACCAGGAGGCTCCAGGAATCGAACTCTGGACCTCCTATATGGTAGATAGGAGCCCAATCGCTTGTGCCACATCCGTTTCTCCATCTGCTTTTTATCACTATAGTTTTACCATTTCTGGAATCTCACATAAAGGAAATCACAAGTGTTTACTCTTTTGTGTCTGGCTCCTTTCTCTTAGCATTATGCTTTTAAGATTCATTCAAGGGAAACGGATGTGGCTCAAGAGGTTTGGCGTCCGTCTACCATATGGAGAGACCGGGGTTCGATCCCCGGTACCTCCCGGTGGTAAAAAAAAAAAAAAAAAAAGATTCATTCAAGTTTCTCCATCTATTAGTATTTCATTTATTTTTATTGCTGAATAGTATGCCATTGTATGGCTATATTAATATTGCTTGTTCACCCAACAGTGGATGGGCACTCAAATTGTTCATAAAACATTATGTGAACACATATTTTCATTTCTCTTGGGTAAATACCTTAAAGTAGAATTATTGGATCAAATGTTAGGTGTATGTTTAACTTTCTAAGAAACTTACAAACTATTTTCCACTTTACATTCCTATCAGCAATGAATGAGAATTCCAGTTACTCCACATTCTTGCTTATATTGGGTATTTTCTGTCTTTTTAATTGTAGCCCTTCTAGTGGGTTATAGTGGTATTGTATAGTTACTAATGATGTTGAGTATATTGTTCATGTACTTGTCTTGTGTGTGTGTGTGTATATATATATGTAGTGTTTGTTCAAGTCTTTTGCCCATTTTTAAATGGAGATATTGTTTTCCTACTACTAAGTTGTGAGAGTTCTTTATGTATTCTGGGTGCAAGTCCTTTGTTGGATGTAAGTTTTGCAAATATTTTCTACCAGTCTGAGACTTGCCTTTTCATTTACTTAATGGTGTTTCTTTAAAGTCAAAATTTTAATTATATGAAGTCCAATTAATTAAATTATTTTATTGTTTATCTTTCTCATATTCTGCTAGATGAATGATATCTTGACTGGAAATATAATTCTTGGATTGCCCTTCTTTTTTTTTTTTTGTACTACTTTTCTTGTGCTACTTTTCTTTTGTTTTACAAAGAAAACATTAGTAATCTAGATTTTGGAGCTTCAGATGTCAAGTCCAACATCAGTGTTATTTGTTTCATATAAATAACTTGTTATTTTCTTTTTAGAAGATTGTCAGAAGTTTAAGAATTTTATCTGAATATATGAAGAGAAAGGTGTTTATCTGTCTTATCAGCCTTAACTGGAACTTTAAGAACTGTTTTAATTTTTAAATTTGCATTTTTTTCCTAATTTGAAAGTCTTTCTTTCATTTTGTAAGATTTATCTTCCCTCATTTTATTCCTGCTTTACCCTTTAGAAATACCTAATGTTTTCTTGTTAAATCTTCTGGACACATCCTCCGGTTCTCTTACCTTCTCTTTCATGAATTCTAATTCATTGAATTTTTGGTTTGTCTGAGGTATTTCTTTCACCTGATCTTCCAGGCCACAAACTTGAATCTCATCAATAACCATCCCCTCCTTAAATTCTTCTACTGAATTTCAAAATTCAAAAGTGATGTTTCAGGCTCTAGAAGCAGAGATTTTTATTCCTATGAGCCAGTAGTACAACAGCCAGGAAGAAGGTGCCTCTCTGTTTTTGGGTATTCTTAGCTCCAAAAGCTGGTGCTCTTTAAACTTATTGATTCAGAGACCTCTGCAGCCCTGGACAACAGGAGGTGGAGAGTCCAGCAGTCTTCTCAATACTACTTGCTCGTGTTTGCACTGCTCTTTCTCTTGTGTGTATTTACTCTATAGGAAGGCCAAGCTCTGCCTAGGAGGGTTCTCAGAATAAAGCCACTCTGTGGATTTGGGATGCAGAGTGTCTTATAGTGCATAGCTAGTATCAGCAACTTACCAGATGTCTCACATCCACTGAGAAAGTCCAGACATTGAAGGTGCAGACTCTTCAGCCTGACATTGAATTTTCTTCTTTTACCTTTCTAATATTAGCTCTCTACTCCCTTTCCCCCTGGCATCTAGAAAATATATTCTTTTCTATCCCTTGCACAGAGAAGTCTTTGCATGTCTCCCTGGCTTATACTTAATACATCCTCCAAAACCCAACTCCAATGCCATTTCCCACTCAAAATTTTCCTTCGATCTTCACATAGAAATAATCTGCCATTTAACTCACATGTGCTTATCATTTCTTAATAATATCTGTGGAAGGTCGAATTATGTACCCCAGAAAAAAACATGTTCTTAACCTTAATCCGTTCCTATAGGTATGAACTCATTGTAAATGGGACCTTTTGAGCATGTTATTTCTGGTTGCAGTGCAACCAACTGCATCAGGTAGGCTTTGGTCTCGATTACTGGAGTCCTTTATAATGAGCAGAAAGAAATTGAGACATAGAGAGAGAAAGCCATTGGAAGCCAGAATCTGGAAGTCAATGGAACCCAGAATAGAAACGAAAAGACACTGCCATGTGCATTGTGATGTGACAGAAAGGCTAAGGATCCCAGGATTGCCAGCAGCCAAGCTCAGAATGCCACAGTCTTCAGGGAGAAAGCATTGCCTTGCTGGTGACTCAATTTTGGTCTTCTCCTAACCTCAAAACCATGAGCCAATAAGTTCCTGTTGTTTAAGACAACTCATTGTATGGTATTTGTTTTAGCATCTGGGAAACTAAGATAATACCTAATATCTAAGAATCATATAGCACTTAATATATCAGGCACTATTCTAAAACCTTTGCCTGTACTAATTCACATATTTTCTGTCTAATCTGTTTTACCTTCTCTAGGAGACCAGAAGGTTCTTGGGGGATAATTCATGTCTTAATCCACCTTTGTGTCCCTTGAATGATGTAACATAATGCCTTGCCCATGGTAAGCACATTAATAAAAATATTTTTGAAAGAATAAATAACAATAGCAATAATGTCGATTGTGTTCATATTAACAAAGCATTAGTTGAGAATTTTGACTCCTATTACATATCCCACCAGGGATGGCTAGCAAATTTTGATTCTGTCACGAGAAAGTGATCCAGTTGCCAGACTCCTAACTGTGAGCATTTACCTTCTGATTATCACCAACCACAGAATCCACACTCCGATGATTTCCAACCCAGAGGTTGCTTACAATCATATGGGAGACGTACGCCCAGCCATTTGAGCCACATCCACCCCCCTGAATAGACTTTTTGTATGGTATCTTTATGTCAATATCTTAGAGATTAAAAGCCTAGAAGCCTTTGCTGGTATTGGACTACTATGAAAGACTACAAAGAAAGCAAAAGTTAATTGTAATGTTTGAACAAATGAACCAATTCTTTTCACTCTTTTCTGTTTTTCAAGCTATTGCTAGTGGAGCATGAATGTTGCTCTTTCTTTTTCATCTGAAAGACCTGGATTATCTGGCTTGGTAAGAATTTATGATTAGAATGACTTTGGAATATAAAACTATCCTAATGACCTTGGGAAATCCATTGATTGGTTGATACTTTATTCTCACACAATTCTACAAACTTCTATTAAGTACCTGCTTTGGGTCAGGCACAGTGGTTGTGGCTTGGTTTTAACATTTATGTCCGCTCTCTGGATCCAGTTCCTTAATTTGAACAAGTTAGGGCTGTTGGTATAATTCTGACTCTTACCACTTAGACTTCATAATTCTTTCCATTTTGTCATTCTTAAAATTTATATGACATCTAGTGAGTAATTGATCTTCTAGAGAACCCTATGGTCACTCACATTTCCTTATCACCAGCACATAGGGGGCAATCCACAAATTTATGGCTGCCAATAAAAGTTGTTACCAAAAGTACAGTTTCTTTTTTCTGTGTGCTAATTTCTAATAACTCTTGTGCATGAGAGCAATTACTAACAAAAGTCAGCCTCTGTTAATAGAGTTTATCACACTTCATCATATATCCTTTGTCGCTGGAAGCATTTTGACAAGCCCAGGGTTAATTAAAACCAAGAAGACAATAAAATACACCTAATCAAACATTACAGGTACAGAAATCAATTAGCAGATTTATGGCACTTTGGAGGTTTCCATAATGTATAAAATTCAAAGAAACTGTCGTTTCCATCTCCTCAAGACAGTGTAATTAAATTTCTAATTGAAACTATTTTTCAGTAGGTAATGTACAATCCACCAAAGTTTGATTTGAATTAAAGCAGGTCTACAGGGGTTGAAAGAGCCTAAGGAATTAAAAGGATCATTAAGTCATTTCCTTTATTGTTATTTTGCCAACCTGGAATTTGAAGAAAAGTTAAACTGTATTAAAAAGGGGGGCGTGGGGGGTGGAGGGAAAATGGTCCTTTGCATGATAAAAGGAATACGTGATGTCTTCTTATATATCAAGGAGCTTTTCTTTACACAATGCAAAAAATATCACCAAAGGAGAGCGGACATCTCAGATAAGTCACTAGCTTTGTCGGCATTGTTAAATAATTTCTCTGACTTATTTGTTTTTCTCTAATGTGACAGATTCTTTTTACTGGGTTGATTACAATGAATTATTGCTTTGGTATCATGTAGATGTGCTCTTCAATAAATCAAGTCTTTTTGCAGTTTTATTCCCCACCTAGCTAAGTGAAATGTGATGCTGATGACCATGCCTGGAACACGTATCTCAGGAGGGAATGGGCAGAAGAATCAGGCCAGAGATGTGTGTGTGTTGAGTGTCTACAAGGCTAGTGCTCATACCACTTGCAGGCTGCCTGACTGATGGGACCCTTTCTACCACTTGTGTGCCACTGCTTGGTATTGTTTGAACTATTAACAAAGCATCTTACTGCTATTGAAAACTAAACATAAATATAAACATATTCTTTTTTTTTTCACCCCAAATCAACCCCTATTTTGAAATTTCTGTGCCATTGACATTTAATTCAGAAATAATTTTGTTGCTTGGAACTTTTTATTTTTTTCCCATAAACTGAATTATTGATGACAACAAAATAACTTGTGTATTTTTCTCAACTTAGAGCCAAATCACACTCATTTTACTTTCAAACTGTGAACAAAACCAAAATTTCCTTTCATAAAATGGTTGCTGTATAATAAACTACAAGGTCAAAATTAGATTTTAGATATTTCATTTGGCTTGTGGAGCTGACACTGAGGTTGTGTTTGCACAATGACCATAAAAGCCAGATAATTTGGACAATTTCATGGGAAAAATATCAGCCAAAGCACTCTTTGAGCACACATAGACAATAGCTGATTATGTTTTATGTTAAAAGTTAAGATATACTGATGACAAAGTAAAAGAAATCAAAATTTCAAATGAGGATAAACCATTTTTTAGTTACACAAAGGCAGATCTAACAACATTTGCATTGCTTCCCTAATGCTACCTGTTTTCTGGCTGGTTCATTGTTTTCAACAACTTCATTTGAGTGTTAAGAAGCATGAAATGGGTGTAAAAGAGTTAGGCAATAAATGGAGTGCAGCAGGCATTCCGTGGTGGTGGAGACTGACATTGCAACACACCCCTGTGTTTAGGAATGCATTGCTATCTGAGCTTGCTTTGCTGTTCATCAGTGGAAGAAGGCATCAGGAACAGACTAAGATCAAAATTAGACTTGAGCTATCTTTGTTATTCTTCTATGTCTCCAACTCTCTTCTCTCAATTCCTCAATGACTCTTCTTCCTTGCTCCACTCCTCAACCATGAAATATAGTTAAGACTTAGTCCTTAACTCTTACTCTTATTTTCTTACACTCTCTCCATCTGCAATGTCTTCTATTCTATGGTCTCAATAAATATCACTTTGCAAATAAATCTCTATTTTCTTTTCTGTCGTTTCTCTTAAGCTTTGGTCCTGCTCTATCACCACTGCCTAATAGATTCCCACTCAGTTTTGTTTTTCTCTATAAGCCCCAAATGAGCAACCCCTTCCAAATTCATTACTTCTATTAGTGATGCCTCCATTCTCTACGCCAAAGGTTAGGTAGGCTAATTTTTAAAATAAATGAACAAAAAAATATACAACGTCTCAAACACAATTGAAGTCAGTTTTTTCTTTACGTAACAGCACAGGGTAGGTGAACAAGTCTGCAGGGTGGGTCTTCTCCATAATTTCCTGAGGGTTGTCTCCAATGCAGCCAGGTGGAAGGGGAAAAGAGAATGGAGGACTGCGTGTGGGATGTTTCGTGGGCCAGACCTTGAAACTTGGAATGGTGTGTAATCTCTGCTATCTCTCCTATTGGCTAGATCTCAGTATCATGGCTACATCTCTCTGCCAGGGAAGCTGAGAAATGTGGTTTACCTGTTTGCCCACGAAGGAAGAAAGGAAAATGGATTTTGCTATGCAGCCATCAGTTTTGGTTGTAGCCACTTAAATTTAAATCTGTAGATTTCAATTTGGTCAATTTTCAGGCCAAAGTCCAAATCTTGCTGAATTTTCATTCAAAGTATCATTTATTGCATCTTCCTGTCTTTTTCTAATACTATCACAATGTCCAGGCCCTCATCACTTCACATCTGGATTACTACGTTAGCTTTCTAGATGATTTACTCCACAACAGCCTCTTCTTCCAATCCATTCTACAAATCCTTTTCATGCTATTTTTCCTTACGTATGGCTTCCATTGTTTTATTTTACAGTTCATAATCATTAACAGCTCTCTTCTCTAACAAATCATGTCTAATCTGTATCTCTCATTCCTAGCTTTTAGGAATCGGATTCATTTAGAAACTTCCCGTCTTACATCATCCAATCCTTTTTTTAATATATATTTTTTGTTGGAGAAGTTGTGAACTTACAAAACAATCCTGCAAATGTGCAGAATCCCATACAACACCCCTCCACCAACACATTACATTGTTGTGGAACATTTGTTACAGATTATGAGATAACATCATCAGACTATTACCACTAATTATGGGCTATAGCATACATTTGGTATATTTTTTCCATATCCCCCTATTATTAACACAGTGCTTCTTTTCCCTGATGCAAGAGCATTACAATATTGCTGTTAACTATGTTTATTCTTCATATTTAGTTCATATTAGTGATGCCATACAATATTTGTCCTTTTGTGTCTGGCTTATTTCACTCAGCATAATGTCTTCAAGCTTCATTCACGTTACCATATGACATCACCCAATCTTGATTTCCTACTTCTGTAAGTTTCTTCAGTATGTAGAATCTTTCCCACTAAATTTAGATGTGAATATTAAGTGTTCAATCTTGGGTTGTTTAATATTATTTCATGTGTTTTCGAGCTCTCTTCTCTACAGTATTGCAGGCTTCTTGAGAAAAAAGATGATGCCTGGAATATCTTTTGTTTCACACCCCCTGTCTCCATCTAGGCTAGCATATTGCCCAGTACATACAAGGTTCATATTCCATAAATGCTTATTGATGATTCGTCTAGCTCTGAAAGGAATTAGTCATTAAACTGATTCCATGAAATTTTACTCCCTAAAGGTATCAGCTAGATTGGCAAATCTTTGTTACAAACTGCCATTTATTTATGGAAATCTATGCTTAATTATAATTGGTGCCAAAGTCTCTCAACAAAGCCAGATATAAACTAGAGACAGATAGAAGCCTGGGGAAATTAATTTCAATTAGTTCACCCTTTCATTAATTCAACCAATGACTTTTTGAAACTTATCCCTGCTTGGAAGAGGCCCATAGACTGGATAGGAACCTAGGAAATATCCACTTTGTGACAGGCAGTATTCTAAGGTGGCCTCTAAGGGTCTTGCCTCTTAGTATACATCCTCTCTATAAACTCCCTCCCCCTTGACTGTGGATGCTACCCCCAAATGTGATGGAATACCACTACCATAAGAATGTATATTATATGGCAAAAGGAGTTTAACAGATGTAATTCAAGTCCCTCCTCAGTTGACTTTGAGTTAACTAAACAGGAGTTTATCCTGAGAGGGCCTGACCTAATTAGGTGATACCTTAAAGGAGACAAGAAGCAGTCCCCCTGCTAGCCTGGAAAAAAGCAGAAGCCATGTTGAGAACTGCTTATGGAGGGGTCCACACATGGCTAAGACCTGAGGGTAGCCTCTAAGGGTTGAGGAGAGTCCCAAGCTTACAGCCAGGACAAAAGTAAGGAACTTTACCTCTGACCCACCTCAGGGAAGCATTGCTTAATCTATTTTCAAAGCTTCTACAGAAAACAATCTCACACAATTATCAGTGTTTTATTAGAGGATCACCCTTTCTTCACTGTTCCTTACTCTAACATGCATATTGTGCTGACTTAAAAGTATCTTCTGGGTAGTCCACTGGTTTAAAAATTCCAAGAATCTTGGGAAGAGAGCCAAGTAGTTTTTTTGCTCTTTAAGAGAAAAGTGGTTTAAAGGAAGCTGGTGCTTAGCAAGGCCGTTACTCTATTCCAGGATGGGCATGTTTCCAAAGGACATTAACAATGCTAATGATAAAAATAGCCCTGGAGTGAAAAAAAAGAGAAAATGAAAAATTCATTTCACCACAGGAAGCAGCCTTGTGAGGTGCAAAAAGCTCTGGAAGGTGAATCAAGTGTAGTTGCCTCTGCTGATGTGATGACTAAGTCTCAGTTTTCTCACCAATAAAATGGGAAAGGGAACTAGATAATATCTGAGTTTCCGTGTAATTTTGAAATTACTGGAGAGAAGTGACAGATCATAGTGGAAAAGACAGGATGCTTAATGTCTGCATAATAAGGATATTAGTGGATGAATTCTCTAAAGACCAATCCCTATATTATGAGATTAATTATAGGAATTTGCTCATTTGACTGTGGGGATGGGCAAGTCCAAATTCTGTAGGACAAGCTACAAGCTTGGAACTCTGATGAAGGTTTTCAATAAATTCCCAGGAGAAGCTGGCTGGCTGCAGTAGAGATGGAAAGTCTTCTTTCTGACTGCTGACATCATCAGTTCTCCCTTTAAGGCCTTCAGCTAATCGGATGAGACTTCTCACATTGCTGAAGGCACTCTCCTTAACTGATTGTAGACATAAACAGCTACAGATGCAATCAGCTAATGATTTAAATCCATGAAATATCCTCACATAACAACCAGGCCAGTGCTTGCCTGACAAAACAACTGGACACCATAACCTAGTCAAGTTGACACATGAACTTAACCATCATACTTCTCATTGTTTAAACAAATGCAACATCTCTGTGCCCTCTTCCTCTGACCTTTTCCATTGTCACATTCATTATTCCTTTAGGTACTCTCTGTATTCCCTCCAAGTTGAACCCTTCCTTAAATATAGCTTTTATAGTACTTGAATTGTCTTACCTTCCATTTTTATTTTTATTTTATTTTATTATTATTATTTTTTGAGGTACTGGTGCTGAGGACTGAACCCAGAACATCATATGTGGAAAACTGGCGCTCAACCACTGAGCCACATCAGCTCCCCTGAGTTGGTTTTTTCGTTTGTTTGCTTGTTGTTTGTTTTGCTTTTAAGAGGCAACGAGAACCAAACGGACGACCTCCCATGTGGGAAACAGGCAGGCGCTTAACTGTTTGAGCCACATCTGCTCCCATACCTTCCATTTTTGCATAACAGATCACAGTGAGCTCTTAGGTCTTAACTCAAAAACCACCTTCTCCATAAAGTTTTTCCCTATTCTTCTCTCCACCCAGATGTGACTGAGTTTTGCCTCTTTGGAACTCCCATTCAACTATCTATCCTTCTTTGAGTACAAATCGTCTACCTTATATGTTATTTGCATAGTTCTCATTCCTCGTACTGAAAAGATGTTGTAGGAAATTGAACTGAGTGTTTCATGAATCCAGGCCATAGCCTAAAGGATAACTTGGATTAACTTTCTTGCCTAATATCAACTTGTCATAATGTAATTCTTTTTCTTGTTGCTAGAGTGTAGCAAAAGTAAAAAGGTAGTATTCTTATTGAGTAAAAAAATTCTTAGGAGGTCTTCCTGAAGAATGTCCATGGTTATAAGATTCAGGAGAGAAGATGCTATGAAATTAGCCTTGCACTTTCACAGAATTTTGCTGTTGTGTCAGCCTGATAGTTGGTAAGGAACAAAGGCTCATGAGAGAGTCACATATCCAACTATGGACTCAAATTCCTCTTTCCTGACTGGTAGTTCAGTAGATGTTTTCCCTCTTCTCTCCAATGTATTACTACACTGATTCAGGGCCCATCCCTGAGAAAATTGCTCAGGGCTGCTATGATCCCTGAGGCAAAAGTATTTTTTGAATGAAGGAAACACTGATTTGTTTCTTCACAAGTTGTACTCCCAGATGGTACATCCAGACTTACAGAATCTCAATAACATTTTATTCCCTTTCAGGCCATGGCTGATTTGCAGCACTTTTCCATTTATAATTTCCCAAGCTGAATACTTTTATATTTTAACTTTTCGGTTCCCCTTCTCTTTCAACTTGGAGCTGGAGTTAAATTGAAGAATTTAGAAACAATAGTTGTAAGCAAACTACAAAATTGCAAAGCCTTACAAACAGAAGGTTTGAAAAGGAAAATAACCAAGGAAAGAAGAAAATAGGAAGAGTGAGAAGAAAGGCAGAGACTGTGGTCAAAATGACTGAGTACTTAGATGAGCCAGAAGCTGTACTAAGTCCTTATTCATCATACCTCATTTCATCATCATGACAACATAGAAGAAACTGGGAATTAGAAATACGTGCCCCAAATCCCATAAGTAATAAACTAAGGAAATGGGATTTGGACTAAAGACTGACTTCAGAATCCATGGGTTTTTTTTTTTGTTTGTTTGTTTTACCTTGCCTTACTGTGGTGTATTCTGGAGAGCACAAAGAAATATTAAATGATCAACTAAAGGGCTGGTTTACAAGATTATCTTAGCTATTCTAGAAGTTAAAACAATATCTGAATTGGAAGGCATATTGGGGCATCATCTAATTTTCACCTTGTATACTTGAAATTTAGAGAAAATCAATCAGCAGGATTAAAAGTACTTTATTTATTTATGATTACACACTTCTCTATTTCTATTTTCTTTGATTTTTATAAATATCTAAGTGGGTGTATTGGTCTAGAGGAGCTGTTTCAAGGGCTCTTTTCATCCTTTCTCCCCTCCCTGTAAAAAATTTCCCTTCTGAAAACCTTGATAGGCACATCTATCCTAAGGGCCCTTGAGGCCAGGGTTCCAGACTCAGAGATACTAGGGAGATGTCTCAGCAGAGAATATGAAATGGAGCCAACCCTAGACCCCCATTCCTTGGATGATACTCATAACCTTATGTCCTTGATGTCTTCATAAGACACATGCCACAACCCATGCCAACACTTAATGGCTGCCTAAAGTTTAACCTTGTTTGAGTTATCTCTTCTCAACTTGTTTGGGTCGGGAATATAAGTAGAAAGGAAAGAAACTGGTAGTTTTGTTTGTCCATTCATTTATTCACTCAGCAATGTCGCTATGCTGTGAAGGAGATATAGAGGTATATGCATGTTTTTCACCTTTAAGAGGTTTAGGGTACTAATGAGACTGACCTAAATTAGAGAATAACAAGATAGATTTAAAGCAGTGAAATGAATATGACCAAGTTTCTAAATATAGTGTAGAAAATAGGTACTGAAGATTATCAGGAAGGAAAGAAAGTAGAGTGGGTTGAATAAGAGACAGAGTGAGGTGGTTGAAGGAGAACTGACCATGAATCAAACAGAGAGAAGTTTGAAGGTTTATTCTCCCTTCCCAATCATAAGTACCTGGACATTAGACCAGAATTTGGGTGAAGTGTTTCTGAAGCCTCAGTGCAACTTGCCTGAAACTTTGTACCTGAGTGAAACTTGACTTGTGTTTCTGGCGCCTCAGTGGAACTTGACTTCAGTGCATGAAGCAGAGGTAAATGATTAGGAGGTGATGTCTAGAGATAAAACCAAAGCCAGCAGAACTTATGGGCAGTCTGCCCAGTTATTAGAGTGGGCATGGGCGGTGGGGGGCACCATGATGACTGGACTAATGATTATGTTCATGTCAGAGGCCATAGAGTGCAACATTTATGGCAGCCCTGGAGCCAAACTGCCTGGCTTTGAAACCTGACCTCATTGTTCACTCTCTGGGTGACCACAGGGCAGTTCCTTGACCTTTTTGCTTTACAATTTCCTCATCTTTATACTGTTGATGATTCTAATGGTATCCACCTAAGGAGTGGATAGGACAATTGAGTTAACATAGTTAAAGTGCTATGAGTGGTTTCTAGCACATTGCAAGTGATTAAAAATGTGAGTTATTATTAGGTATTACTAGTTATTACCATGTCTTTAAGTACAGTTAGGGTTGCCAGTTAAATTTTGAGAATGAATTTCAAGTCTGATCCTTTTCAATCTCTTTGTCCTTAGGCCTTGCTATGCCTTAGCCCATTCCAGAAAGAGAGCTAAAGAGAGGAAAGGAAAGGAAATAAAACAAGGGACAAAAACAAGCTCCCATAGTTCTCTTCTAAGAATTTCTCGGGGGGGGGCGGTGTCTAATTTTAAAGAAAGGAATATGAAGGGCAGTTTGAGGAAAAGGGAACCTGCATTTTAACAATCTTGTAATAGGAAATTTTCTGGCTCTGTAAACACACTTTTGTTTTGGTGCTGCCCTCCAGTTTTCCTGATTTTCCTCATGAAGAATAAGAATTTTGTTCTGTCCTCTCCATCCCAGACTCCAAATGCTCCTTTTTTTTCATGAAAGCAAAACTCCTAGGCTACATGCTGTGTAACTCCAGCAATGTGAGCAAGCTTTTGTTCCCAGTATTGGCAGCATTTCCCCTTCGTTTGTCCCTCTGCCTGTCTGCAAGTCTCACAGCCACTCTGCTGTAGGAGATTGCACAGAGCTAGTGGACTTTAGCCATGAAGCTGCTTTTATGAGCCAAATGAAGAGAAAGGAGCCTTTCATCTGTTCCTGCCTCGCAGTCAGGTTATTCCCTGGTGGGCTCCTTACAAAGCCTAGGTCCTTGAGCTCTTCCCCTGGAGTTTGCCTTTTGTTTTCTTATAGGACACATTCTTGGCAATGGACAGAGGGAAATGGCAGCCCAAGCCAGCAGCTCCCTCTGCAACCACTATAGGCTGGTTCAGTGCTCAGTCCATATAAGTCATTGTGTTGACCCAGTCCTCCCTAAAGCCAGGCTGAGTTCTTTATTAGTGGGCTTGAAAAATGCTTCAATCATAGCATATGGTGGTATCCAAACCAATTTGGATTGTCAGCTGAGGCCTACTCATTTCCAAAGATTTGGTTTAACATCAGTGTCATTTCCCTTAGTGCTCATCCAGCCCTAAGAGAACACAGAGGTGATCTTGCTCAGATGGTTTTGATGAGAAATAACATTTTTCCTCTACATGAGACTATATAATTACTTCTTTTCATCTTTGTCTGTTCATTCAATAAACTTTTATTGAGTACCTGCTGTATGCACTAGGCATTTGAAGGTATACCCAAGTTAAACTCATTTCTGGTCAACAAATATTTGTTGAGAATCTACTATCTACTTGTCAAGCATTCTACTAGGTCATGGGCATATAAAACCAATAAGATGAGGTCCTTGCCTTTAAAGAGCTCATAGTTATAGAAAGATGAAGTCAAGTTGCACAGTGAGTACTGGTGTGAGGTGGGTGACCCATTGCCCTGTTTTACTCTCTGTCCATTTCACTTGAACTGCAAACAATTTAACTTGGCAACCCATGCGCTAAATCTTCCTAAAAGAGAATCTGGCTATAGCTTTACTTATCATCTATGTGTGTTGCAAACACAGAAGTAGATCACTGGGGAAAGATACAGGGAAGCAACAATGATTTGATTCTACCTTCCTACTCAAAGAGTGGTCCCTGAACCAGCAGTGAAAACATCTTCTGGAAGCTTGTTAGAAATGTAGGCCCCACCTCAGACCTGACGAATTAGAATATGCTTTAAAAAAAAAAACCTGACAATTAATATGCCCACTAAATTTTGAGGAACACTGCTTTGCTAGTTATTTGTTCCCCAACTGTTCCAACAATGATGGTGGGCTCAATGAAAGGTCTTCACCAAATTGTATTTTTCAATGAACATTTATTGAGCAACAGCAATTCAGTACTTGCTAGTTACATAACTGTTTTAATTAAAAAGAGGTTCCGGCAGTTCCTTACATAGGGGCCATCATGTTTTGGACCATGCCACTCTGACAAGAGGATCACAACTGATTGGGTGGAGATCTGGGTCTAAGGCCAAACAGCTGTCAACTGGTCAGTGACCTTTGCCTTACCTTGGCAAGAAAACCCTCCATAACAAGGTTGCTTTATACTATATTCCTAACCCAGTCAGTTTCTCTCCCTTAGGAAATAAACACACACAATTAGATAGAATTGATGGTCAGCACAACTAGAACTAGAGAGATACACACAAAAAAGGAAGCAGAAACCATGGGGTTGATAATAGGTAGAAAAGAGAACAGAAGAGTACAGGGCAATCCCACAATTTTTAAAGGTTCACTTAGAGGAGTGCTGGAAACTTTACAGATGTGAGTTTTAATCTTCACTCATCACTGAAAGACAAACATTATTTTTCTATTTTATAGATAAGCCAAGTTAGGGCTCAAAAAGGGGAAGTAACTTATCTAGGATCACTCAACTAGTAAATAGTAAACCCAAAATTTGAACTCAGTTCTCATTGGCTTCAAAGCCCAGTTGCATTATCTCCTTTCAGCTTATTTACTGTGTATTGGTCTCAGCCTTTTTCTGGACTATTCTGCGACCACCTATGTTCAAAGGCAAAGCCATGGCATAACTCACTATTCAGAGCCACTTAAAGGCACAGGTTCAATGTCCTCAGGAGGCTCGGGGGGCCTGCTTCCTCACACAAATTCATGCGAAGTCACCCTGAGCACTATGAATGAAATTTGGGCTTTCCCTCTTTCTTTGAGGAGTTTGTAATCGTTTTTAGGAAAAGAAGATTGAAATACGAAATAAAAATGAATTACTATATAAGCCAGTGTGATTAAATGCCATGAATATTCAGTCCCTTATTCTATAGTTATTCAGAAGATTCAGAATTTATACAGGTTGTAGGGTTTTGGCTGAGCCTTCAAAGAGAGACTTTAGATAGACGAAGAGGAGGAAAGGATAATTTTAGGCAGGGGTTACTATATGATCAAAGAAAGGAATGAGACTCTTGGGGTGCAGGAGGGAAAAGTGAACCATCTGCTCTCACTTCGCAAAAAAACATCTAAATCAGGCTCAGTGAAAGCAGGTTTTATGCAAATATGTGTGAGGAATGCCCTTGACCAATAGGTGACTAGAGAGAGAGTGGAAAGAGTCAAAGTGAGATTTGTGGAGAATTCTTAATAATGAAAGCAAAACAATGATTCAAATGGTATGGCCTGGTAGAAGGCATATATGAGTCAGGGGAAGTGAAGTGCCCAATAATTGTGTCCACATGGGGCAAGGTGGGTGGTCTGAGGAATAGGTAGATAAAAGTCAGCTCTTTCTAACTGCTAACCTGGTGAGGGTTCTAGAAACTAATAACTTCAGAGGTTCATTCTTAGAGACTTACATGTGCCTGAGATAGAGCTCAACAAATATCCACATGCTCCCCTACATTCCCTAGCTTCTGGAGGTGGCCATGGGCTTGGGTTTTTGCCAATGGGATACGGGCAGAGTGATGTAAGTCACTTCCAGGACTGGGCCTTAAAAGCATCCCACGTGTTCCTCAACTCTCTCTTGCCTTTCATCAATGATTTGGAGGCCATGAGTTCCAGATGGTATCACGACAAAATGGAAGAGAGCTGCGTTGTGGCATTGGACTTGAGATTTCATGTTGAGCTGCAGAAATTTTGGGATGGGTTTGTTATCACAGTCAAGTCCATGTATAATGGCTAATATATTATAGATTTACTTTTTTGTGTGTTCTTTGTAGATAGCTTGTCCCATGAGGAAGGAAATTCCACTAGATTTTTTACTAATATATTTCAAATGATAGACTGATACATGGTAGCTGTACATAACTATATGGTGAATTAATAAGTGAATCATTATATAGTCACTGAAAGCAAGTTCATATGATTTTCTTACCTTGCTTCTCCAGGCTCAGAGAGCATAGGTTCATTTGAACGCTTCTTCCTTATAAGTTGCCTTGATGTCATCTTTTCCTGAAGTAACTTGGGTGTTTGAGAGAAGGTTAGGAAAAGAGTGGAAGGTATTGGACTGATTTTTCCCTGACCTTTCCCCTTCTGGGGCCCATCTTCTCCTGGGGATAATCCTTCTAAAGGCACCAAAATTTCAACCAAAAAGTCACAGCAGAGTGCTGCTATACCCCCCTTACCTATTTAAAGGCTACAAATTCAGGAAGGCTCTTCAGAATGTCACAGATTTCTGCAACCCACCCAACATTTTTTTTTTTTTTTTTTTTTTTTGCTTAACGTACCTACCCAATTGTACCAAAATCTCTGAGTTTGAAAGAGACTAGTTCTGTATTATACTAAATAGTCCTGCTATGTCTTGATGTGCATGAGGCTCTGATTTGTTCAGACACAGTGCAAAACTATGCAGTGCCATCGGGATTCAGGGCAGAGGAAAGTGCTCCTTCTGGGTGACCCCTTTTTCTCTTTCCTTACACGCAAATATTACCCATTTTCTCCTCAATTGGAACAAGATGAGGATTTGTTTGTTTTGCAATTAATGGCTAAGTGAAACCTTCTAGTACTGCAGGCTGAGAGGGCCCACATTTCCCACCAGGTCTCTGCCCCCTCTGCTAAATACTGCTACCCTGCACACCTGCTGGAGGATAAGACCCTAAAAGGTCTACTTGGAATCGGTGGCCTAATTTTTTTTTTTTTTAACTGAGAATTGAAAGTATAATAACAGCAACATGGATTTTTGTTTTGTAGAAAAGTGTTTGGGGAGTATGGGAGCACATCTATGATAAAACTGCATCATTCACTAATTAATACATGTCCCAATTTGTGCCCCAGCAGAGAATTTGTATATTTAGTCCTGAGAGAACTCATTCAACCAAAACTTTGATAATTTATTCCTAAATCCATTCAGAGTGACCCCATAGTGTCAGAAGTATGTAAAAGCTGTTTAACATGCTTGTATATTTAAGAGGTTTTCTTTCTAAAACACAGAATGAATGCTTCATTATTAGGGGAAAAATAAAAATAATCACATTGACAAAAGAACCATTAAACAATGATGTGGTGACCTGAAGCTGTATGTAACCCAGTAAAACATTTTCTTAAAGTTAATCCATTCCTGTGGGTGTGAACCTATTGTAAGTAGGACCTTTTGTTGAGACTATTTCAGTTTCAGTGTGACCTGCCTTAATCAGGATGAGTTCTAATACTATTACTGGAGTCCTATGTAAACAAAATGAATACAGAGAGAAAGAAATCCCTGGAAGCAAGAAGCTGAAATCACCAAAACCTGGAAGAGGAGGGGGAGTCCAACAGGCACTGCCATGTGCCTTACAAACAGAAGGTGGCATGTGGCAGAGAAGCCAAGGATCACTGGCAGCTGGTCTTCAGGAAGAAAGCATAGCCTTGATAGTGCCTTGGTTTGGGCATTTTCTTGGCCTCAGAACTCTAAGCTAATAAATTTCCATTATTTAAGGTGAACCATTTCATGGTATTTTCTGGAACAGCCTAAAAAACTAAAACTCCATGCATAGAAGGTACTGTGGAAAGTGCTGGGAATGAGAAGAAACTAATGAGCTATGCGAACTCGGGCATGTCCTATAGCATTTTCGATTGTCTTTGCGTTTGTAAAAGTGATTGGTTCAAAGAAGTGATCTTTGAGGTCTTTTCCTGTTCTAACAATCTTAACTTTTCTGGAAAATTAATATATATTTATAAATGTTTGTGTAGCAGAGTGGAAGGGGTGGGGGATTAATTTGCTGGGTCAGCCTCTAGGTCCTTAATTAGCCCGTATTTGTGGAGTCACTGTTTATTAAAGTTTCATTTTTCTCCTTTCTCTCTCTCTCTCCCTCTTTCCCTCCCTCTCTCTCTCTCTCTCTCTTTCTCTTTCTCTCTCTCTCTCACACCCCCCCCCAATTGTCCCATTTTCAAATAGAGAAGGCCTGGTCATATGGCCCTCTTGCTTGCCATATTCTTCGTGTTTCCAGGGATCTGGACAACGGTGAAAATCAGACACCAACATTTGGGAATTAGAATGAGTGAAATAAACATCGGTCCTCATAGCCTGCTTTGTTATGAAGCTATTCATGCCAAGCTGGCACTGAAAGAAATGGTGCATGACTGCCCAGAGTTCACAGCATTGATTTTGGGCACCGAACCCATTGGTTCATTGTGCATTTCACCTCCTGACCTCCTGGTGTGGGTACCTATGGTTTTGGATAACATTCAGACATTCCTGTGTTCTCTGGCCCAGAATCATCTTAATTCTATTCAATCTCACCCTGCTTCACAACAGTAAGAAAAGGGGTTATATAACCAGATTGACTTAATTTGTACCAACTATAGGTTCAATTTCCAGTGTTCATCTCACCATGTCTTTAACACTAAGCAAGGAAGAAAACACAGTCTAAGCCACCAGCTTTCTTCACTGGGCCGTGTAAGACTTCACCCACCAGTATAAATATTGGATATATTTTGGGCCCCCAAGGAAGGTGAGACCAAGGAGTACCGGGGCCTGGCTAACTCAGCATTAACTTGTTGGTAGCATGGGCATTTGGAGGAGCAGATCGTACCCTGTGTCAAGCAGGTATATTTCTCCGACCCAATCAGAATGGCAATTCTCATTTGGATCCACCTCACATGGACTAGTTCTACTCTTCCAGCCTCCTTACCCTTATTCTTGCTTCATCACTTGCCTAGACAGTGAAATGGCCCTTCTGTTTCTCTTCCATCCATTGAGAAGATTTGCTATAGACATCATCTGAGCAGTTGGGAAACTCAGCCAAGTGGTACCACATATGGCAGAATCTGTCCCTGATTTTAGCACAGTCGGGGTTTAAACTTTTGGGGGGCTTATGCCTGGAGCTTGGCATTCTCCCTCATAGAGCAGATATTTGGCAGGAAGGAACAAGCAAACACTTAAATGGTCAACCATTTTCAGCTTGTATTGATTATATCTTTCAGAGGCTGTGTGTGTGTATTTATGTGTGTGTGTGGCTTAAATATGGTATCGTGAATACACAGCTGCAGAGACCGTGCCAAGCAGCTCAGCTGGCTGCACACACTGCCATCAGTGGAAAACCATTTCTCTTTTCTCCTATTTGAGGCGTTCTCATCAGGAGCCATGTGGATGCTCTTTGGGCCAGCCAGTCATCTCTCCAGCACATCCACAAAGACAGCAGCAGTGGGGGATGGACTTTGCCTTGTCCACAGCCTCTGGGAGGGAAGCTGGGTGGTGGGCTGGAGTGGGGGAGAAAAGAGGAGGGGAGAATGTAGTGTTGTCTATTCCACTCAGACAGTAATTCTGAGAAATGAGATGCTATGTTCCTAGGCCAGGGTACCACCAGAACACTGTACCTGAGAGAGCCACTGTTTCTACATTTTAGTAAGAATTTTGGATCATGTGCTTAAGTCAATTACACCACTCTGGTAACAAGTTCCCAGCTGCCTCTGTTCTCCCCTGGAGGAGTTGGAACTCTGTTTGGGGGTGGGGAACCAAGATATATGCAATAGACACAGAGAAATTACTAAAAATATAATGAAATAATTCACAAATGGTAGCAGGAAGTGCATAATAACCATGTTATGCCCATACTTAAACCATCTGTGTTTCTCTGTTGTATAAAGAATAAATTTCCAGTCTCAGCACAGACTGATCTCCACAGTATGACCCCAGCCCTTCTTTGCAGAATGATTGCATGCCTCAATACCCTGTATGCTAGTCTCTGTCCACACAAAATTACTTACTACTCCCCAAAGAAGGCAAGCACTTAAATGCTTCTTTGCTTTTCCACGTGCTTTTCCTTCTACCGAGAATGCCAGATTTTCCTTCTCCCCTTGGTAAACACCCATTCATCTTTCCCCTTGTGACTCTAACCCATGCTGATTCCCTGGGAGGATTAACGTCCTGCTCCCCTGTGTCCCGTTGCACTCATTGCACTTTGCATCTCTGTTTTACAGCACTTATCACGTCACCACCTCATAAGTTTTCTTGTCTCATTTCCATTAGATGAACTCGGCAGTGAGCAGAGTTTTAGAATTCCCAGTCGCCGGATGAGTACTTGACACAGAGTACTCTAAATGTTTCTTGGGTTATTGAAAAATGTGGGTTTTTTAAACAGAGTTTTTTTTCTTAATTTAAACTTTTTATTTTGAAATACTTTCAAACTTACAGGGCTTACATAAGTAATATAAATCCCATACAGAGAACTCCAGCATACCTCTATCCCCCCAGATACCCATATCCACCAATTTAACATTTTGTTACATTTGCCGTTATCATTCTATCTATTCATCAATCCATCAATCAATCTATCTGTCTATCTATGTGTCTATTTATCAACCCATTTTCTGAACAGGATAGGTTGTATACATCATGCTCCTTGAACACTTAATACTGCCATATACATTTCCTAATAACAAGGATATCCACCTTAAGTGCAGTTATCCAGTTCAAGAAATTTAACATTGATATAAATCTAAAGCTTACAGTGGATATTGTAATTTTTCATATGTCTCAATGTCCTTTTGAGCCTGATCTCCTTCCTTGTTAGGTACCATCCAGGATCACGTGTTGCCTTTTAAGCTTCAGAATCTCTTTAGCATCTTTTGTAGAGCCAGTCCAGTGGTGATGAACTCCTTCAGTTTTTGTTTACCTGGATATGTCTTAATCTCCCCTTCATTTTTGAAAGACAGTTTTGCCAGATATATACTTCTTGTTTGATGGTTTTTTACTTTAAACCCTTTAAATGTATCACCCCACTGCCTTCTTGCCTCCATTGTTTCCAATGAGAAATCAGCACTTAATTTATTGAGGCTTCCTTGTACATGACATGTTGCTTCTTTCTTATGGCTTTCAAAATTTCTCTTTATCTTTGGGATTCAATAGTTTGATTATAATATGTTGTGATTTGGGTCTATATGGGTTTATTCTATCTGGAATTCATTGAGAACCTTGTATGTATATATTTGGCATGTTTTCCGCCATTATTTCTTTGAATAGTCTCTTTTCTTTTTTCTCTTTTTCTACTCCTTCTGGGACCCCCATAATGCATATATTGGTATGCTTGATGGTGTCCCACAAGTTCCTCAGGCACTGTTCACTTTTCTTTATTTTCTCCCCTTTCTGTTTTTCAGACTGGATAATTTCAATTATCTTTAAGTTCACTGGTTCTTTCTTTTGCCAGCTCCAATCTGCTATTGAACCCCTCTAGGAAATTTTAAATTTCTATTAGTATGGTCTTTAGCTCTTTTTTCATAATTTTCTTTTCATAATTTCCATTTCTGTATTGATATTCTCTTTGTGTTCATCTATCATTTTCCCGATTCCCTTTAGCTCTTTCTCTGCTTTTTTTCTTTTAGCACTTTGAACATAGTTAGGACTATGTTTTTTTTTTTTTTTTTTTTTTAAAAAGAACAACTTTATTTTTATTATTATTTTTTTTTACTTTTTGGTATAACCGTTTTTATTCATTTATTTATTTTTTACCGGGAGGTCCCGGGGATAGAACCCGGGTCCCTCCATATGGGAGACGGACACCCAAACAGTTGAGCCACATGTCCGTCTCTGTGGTGCAATCGGTTAGCGCGTTCGGCTGTTAACCGAAAGGTTGGTGGTTCGAGCCCACCCAGGGACGGGGACGGCCCTTTTCCTCTGGCAAGTGCTGGCCTTCCCTTCGGCCTCGCACAGCTGCACCATGGCAGACAGACCACCGCAGAGATTCCCAAATTAGGCCTTCCCATACACCCTCCCACAAGACACCCGTGGGAGCTGCTCTGCTCCTGCCCAGCTGCCAGCGGAGAGGGACCCAAGTTCTCCTCTGGACACAGGAATCTCCACCCTAGGACTATGTTTTAAAAGTCTTTGTCTGGTATGTCCCCAGGTCTGATCCTTCTCATTGATGGTTTCTAATGCTTCAATTTTGTATTTTTCCTGAGCCATCACTTCCTGTTTCATTGTATGCTTTGTAATCTTTTATTGAAGCCTAGACATGTTAATATTTTAATACATTATTGCTGGAATTTAGACTCTGAGGCATCTGTTCCTTAAGCTTGTATCCAGCTAGTATTATCACAGAATATTCCTTACTTGCCAGGAGCTGACAAAAAAGGAAGGGAAAACAAAAAAAGAAAACACCTTTCCCAGTCTTTGCAGATTGACCTGCGCCAGTGCTTTCTTTCAGGGTTTGTCCATGGAATGAGTTCGGAGATGAGCTTGAGGCCAATGTGTTAGGGGTCTCCCTGATCCGTACTGTGCCTGCATCATGTCTTGGGCATGAGCCCCACTTACAGGGACAGAAATGTCCCCTCCCCTCTTTCGAAGCTGTTGGGGGTGAGGGGATATCCTACCACTTTTAAGTAGCCTTTTTCTTGATTCAGCACTTGCCCTGTTACTGCAATCCTTTAGCTGTTTTCTGGAGCTTTTTTCTCCAGTTCTTGCTGTTTGTCCAAAGATTTTGTCAGGGGATGATCCCTGAAGCATCTCCCTCTGCCATCTTGATTGGGTGGGGCCCTTTTTTATTGAAATTTTTACACATGCTCAGTGGAAAAAATTCAACCAACACAGAATGTACAAGGTAAACTGAAAAGTTCCTTGCCATTCCCTTGCATTTATATGCCTCTGCATATATACACACATATTTTTGTTTTTTAGGCAGAAATGGCTCATAAGATGCATAGTGTTTTGAAATTTGCTTTTATCCCCTAAGTCATCAATATATCATATACATCTTTCCATGTCAATACTTGCAGATGTATATCATGATTTTCATGTATGTAAAATTTATGTTAATGTAACTAAAGTTAAAAGAAAACTGAAGATACAATATGCTTCAGAAGCTCAAAGGATCCAGAGGTCTCCATGGACTGGGAATAGCCAAAGAAGCCTCAGTAAAGGATATGGGGTTTGAGTTGGGCTCAGAAGGGTGGGATTGGGATTTTGGAGAAGATGGGATGTGAGTGAAGACAAGTGGCTTTTCTAATGCGCTAGGGGAAAAGCAATAAGGTAGTGTATTTGGGGCTGGCAAGTATTCTGCAGCCTAAGTTAGACAGTTCTGAGCAGCATAGGGACATAAGTGTGGAAGATAAATTGAGACTATTTTGGGGAGGACATTGGATGCCTGGGGAGTTCCGATTTTACCTTGCAGATGATGGTCATGGAATAAGGGGATGGCTTGATGAAATTCTGATTCAGGAAGGTAATTTGGTAGCATTTGGTTTGCGGTGTGGGCTGGAGAGGAAGAGAATAGAGGTGGGGAGACCAAACTAGGGCTATCAGTGTTGCTCAGTGGTGACTGGGAAGGGGAGGGGGAGGGAATTAATTTTTGTTGAGCACCAGCCCTATCCCCAATGTGTGCTAAGTACCTTATCCTCATTATCTCATTTACTCCTTCCACCAACATAGTGAGAAAGCTGATACCAACCGCATCTTATGGAAGAGGACACCGAGGAGGCTCAGATCACTGTGCATATGGCCCCAAGTCAATAGTTTTACTTCAAAGGTTATGGCTTTTATGCTATGCTATGCTGCTTCTTAGCCTGGTGAGGGATCCATAGACAGTGTGGTACTGACAAGAGAGAAAAAGAGGTGAAGGGGAGATGAGGGAGACATTGTGGTGAAAGAAGCATCAGGGATGTGGGGACTGTGAGGAAGACTCATAAAAGGAGGATTTAGAGTGGCTCAAGGGCTTGGGACTGTGCTACTAGAACATTCTGCTCTTGAAATCCTCCTAGGGAGCTTTATTGAGAGAGGGAAGAAATCAGATCTAATTCCTTAAGATATAGGATACAAAATACATATCTTCTGTTCCTTCTACCCCTTCCCACTCATCCCAATTGTGCTGAATTTTTCTCTTTGTGACATTCTCAATGAAAATACCCATTCCTACCGCCACAGACTGAAGTTGGGCATTTATTCTAAGAACATTCCATTTATAATTGTGTTTGGCAAAACATCTCCTTGAAGTGATTGGAGTTATTCCAGTTGTCCGCAGAGAGTTTTAGAATGACAGGATCATGGGAACCCACTCAGAAACGGGAAATTGTTTGAACAACCCCTTCTCCACCCCCCAACCCCCCAATTTAATCTGGAATCAAGCCTCTGAGAACATCCAAAGCAGAAGGGTCATCCCCAACACCTCATTTGAACTTCTTTTGTTCAACTTCACCTGCATCTAGCACTCTCGACTCTAGAGGGCACTGTTTGCCTTGAAATGAAGTTCTTTTAAGTTTCAATCACCTTTTCCCTCTGGGGTCTATTGTTTTTGCTGTACAGTACTTCGTTTTCTTCCAGAAGGATTTTCTTTCCTTTTGTGCTTGTGTATTTGTGCGAGTGCGTGTTTCTCCCTTAAAAGTGTTTTTTAGCTCTTATGAGCATGACAGATAATTACTCTGACCAAAGCCTGTCGTTGTCTGGGCAGGTCTATTGAAAGCATTCTTCCCCCATATATCCTTCCAGCGCCCCTCAGTCTGACCCGCGGTGCACCTCCCCCAACCCCAATTATTCAGTCTGGGGGGTCACCGTCACAGCTCTGCCAATGCATTTCAATCCTGCCTCATAGCTGCCTGGGCTGGTTCAGCCAGGGCTCCCAACTCAGGGCAACTGAGCCTTGATTTATTACATCCCTTTTACGCTGGTCTTGGTCTCTCCTCGGGCGAGACTGCTGATCATGCCACATTTTCAAATTGGTTCTGCACTGCAAACCAATGTCTGGAAGGACAATAATTTGGCCCTCGAACCCATTTCAACTGTGATATCCCTTACTCAGGGTTGACCTGTGAAGGACACCTGGGTGCCTCCTTTAGGTGGAGAAGGTGGGTGGATAAGGATTCTTCCTGGTGCCTCTGCCCACAATATAAACACACACACATCCCTCAGCTGCTTTGACTGCATTGGGCACAAACGCTTGAACCGAGAGCCGGGCTCTGCCTGAGCACCCCTGCTCTTCCTCCATTCTGTCCCAGGGGCCTAGCAGTGTTTGCGTCTCATGTTGCACACACAAGGGATACAACCATGTGTCCTCAGGTGTAGACATCAATTATCAGTGCACCTTGGGGAGGGAGGGACCAGCGAGTTGGACACATGAAGAGGTGTTGGGTGCAAGTAAAGGGCATTCCTCAGTGAGACAAAGGGGATCTGTGAGGCGACTTTAGGGGGACAGAGAGAGAACCTTTTCTGATGGTCTCATATGAAGTGAGCTTCAGCCTCTACCAGGGAGGGCATCTTCTGCATAACAGCATTGTGGGAGTGGCAGAATTTGTCTTTGTGGCTCTCCTCATGTACTCTGTGTTGGATCTGTTTTTCCCTCCCTCTGCGATGCTCTTTTCTGGGTGCTCTCACCAGGGAGGCTATCTTGTAATCACGGGACAGCAATGCTGGAAAGGACCTGAGAGATCACATCGTTTGGCAGCTCCGTTTTGTAGATGCACACCAGGCACTCATGCCCACTGAGGATGAAATGATAATAATTATAGTTATCATTTATCTATGCTTTTTATGTGCTGGGCACAATATTAAATGTATTAATGCATTTAATCCTTAGGAAACTCCTGACTATATTATGGCACCAACTTTATAATGAGAAAACTAAGGTGCAGAGCAATTGTCTTGTCTAAGGTAACTCAGTGAGTGGCAGAGCAGAGAGTCCAATCTGGGCCATCAGGCTCTAGATAAGTTACTTAACTGTGTATGTTCAGGGAATTATATTTTTTATTGATTGTGTACTATGTGTGAGGAACTTTACATATATTATCTTAAATCTTTACAACATATATCTAATCCTCCCACTTTATAGATGAGGACTTTAAATCTCAGAAATACTAAATGATATGTGCAGGCCATAGAGCCCAAACATGGCCAAGTTGGGATTTTACCAGAATGTGTTTGGCTCCAAAACCTGGGTTAGTTCTATTGATCACACAGTTCCTTGAAGTGAGTTGAAGTAGCCCTATCCCAGATGTATCTGCATCTTATAAGCAAGCCAGGAGAGAAGGACCACACTTAAACAAGGAAATGACTCTGTGTTGGTAGAATTGCAGAAATTAGCAAGGGAGAAATTAGGGAACATTACAACTTTTTCATTGCTTTGCAAAAATGCAAACATATCCTTAGACAAGTATCTGCCCAGCTTCTGTATTTAGAAGCAACAGAGAGTCTCGGGAAGTATGATAGACATAGAAGCAGAAGGGCCAGGTTCTGTCGGGGCCCCATAATTTATTGACTGTCGGGATTTTTGTATGAGCCATTTAATCCTCTGAGCCACAATTTTCTCATTTGTAAAGCAGAAATGATAATGCTCACTCTACCTATCTTACAGTGAGAAAATATATACTGGAAGATACGTTACATATTGTAAAGCTAATCTGTATTATCTATTATTATTTCTTGTGGTTTGGAGGTTGAGACCTATAGCCCACGAGCAGGCAGCACTCTCTCCTCTACCCCATTGGGGAGGAGGGCTGAGGTTGAGGGGAATGAGGACTGCTCTTTTTAGACCCTGATAGGGAGTCAACTGGCTCAGTCTTTAAAGGTGGGCTGGCTAGTGTGGCCATCACCCGCTGTCATCTAATCACTCCCCTCTTGCTTCAGGACAGAACAGGACACAAGCCATTGCTTTGACTTCTGCTTTGTCACTGGACACAGAGTCATGAGGAGAAGAAGACACATCAAAGTGATGACAGACGACAACGGGAGGCAGACACCCTTCCACCTTCCCAAAGGAAGAAGTCTATCTCAGAGACAAGATATGTTAATCTATATATCAGAGCACACAATTTTTATTTGTTCCACAACAATCCAGAAAGTGCAGTTTTTAAGTCAAGATAAAAAATAAAACCAACAAAGATCTCTTTATTATAATTCAGTTCATGAAGACATATTCTTTGTGTCATTGCCACACAGCTGTTTTATTTTAACAGTTTGGAATGTTAACTTGAAGTTTTTCATAAAGCTTCTTGCTTGTTTGTGGAGGGTTTCTCTCACTAGCATATTCCCGGAGCCTGACAGACATTCAGTCACGATGCGCCTGTGTGGAGTGGGGAAGGTAATGAGGCTGGAGCTAAACTGAACACATAATGTCATATTACTCTCAGGGGGCAAATGCAGTAATGCATGTGGACATACTTCGAAAATTATAAATCTCTGATACTGTTATGGAAATCCACATATTGTTTTATTCAGGGTGGGAGTTCTCATGTCTCACTACACATTGTGGCATATGGCAGAGGGATCCCGGGATTGTTGAATGCCTTGTGTCCCCTTCTTCCTACCCATGGCCACTGCATCGTCTAGAACCAGCACAGGGTCCTTCTCATGGCGCAGTCTATCAAAGTTTGCTGAATCATGTACTCTCAGAAAGTTTCTTCTTACCTCTCTTTCTTAGATGTAAGAGAAAAAGGAGGCCCCTTTCCTTTCTGCTCTTCATTATGATACCAGGAAATAATAACTAAGCAAAGTGGTTTCACCCAGATATAACATACTTGTGTGTGTGTGTGTGTGTGTGTATGTGTGCAGGTAGAGCAGAAGATTCCCTGGCCCTAAACCAACTTCTATCTTCAATTTGTAATGTATGTTTGGCAACACTTAAATGTGTTTCACTCTTTAGATAGCTCAGAGATCACGTCTCTTGATTTTTAAAAACAATTAGAAAAAAAGATACAAACAATGGAGGATGATTAGGTGCCATGGATGACAGTCATATTGTAGTCCCCGTGTTTTCCTTCCCCTTGAACTCTTGCTGTCTTTGTCTTATGCCTCTTTTATGAAGTTTATCATCTACTCTCTAGGTTTACAGTATTTTGAGCACATGCCCTATATCACCTGGTAGACTGTATTTATCTTGGGGGCAATAGATATATTTTGTTTAGTTTTCTGTCCTCCTTTTAGTGCTTTGAACACTGTAGCTACTCAATCCCTGTTGAATGAATAAATTAATGAAAGAGTAGGATGCAATATCCAGTGGCATATAAACATGAACAGTTTTCTTTCTGAGCTGATCGACAAAATTGAAAGAATGCTTAGCTGAGCATCAGGTGGAGTAGATCATGATCAGCTTTCCACACTCCTCTCCAAGGCAAAACTATCTACTTGTGGACTGAATTCCCATCTCCTCTTGTTACTTAAGAAAATCCTTCTGACAATCCTCCCTTTTCTCTTTTGCATTATCAAAATTCCCCTCTCTACTAGATGATTCCCATTTGTATACAAACATGCTATAATTTGTCCCATGTCTGAAAAATAAAGAAAACTTTAAAAAATCTCTTGACCCCACATCTTTCTCCAGTTATACTCTCACATCTCTGCTGCCCACTAAATAAAACATCCTGGAATTCTTGTCCCTACTCACTATCTACTATACCTTTTGCAGTAATTTGATATTGTTTATGAATTCCAAAACTAGATATTGGATTATGTTTGTAAACTGGTCTGTTCCTCTGGGCATGATTAAATTATGATCAGGGCTTTGATTGGGCCACATCAGTCCCCTTGGTGGGCGGGGACTTACAGAGAAAAGACATGGCAGAGAACAGAGTTTGGAGTTTTAATGCCGGAGCCCAGGGAAGTAAATACACAGAGAAGCAGATACGTGAGGAAAGAGAAGGCTCCATTAGACACGGCAGAGGCCCCAGGAAGAGATGAGCCATTCGCCTGATAGGTTACAGCTGGCCTCGTGGAGAGACCAGAGCAGCTGAGCCCAGAGAGAGAGTTGAGACTCATCCCAGCCTACAGCTGGTACTGGAAGAAGCTGGGACCATACAGCCTTAAGAGGAAGAGGAAGCCTGAACCCTTGCAGAGATTGGCAGCCATCTTGCTCCAACACTGTGACAACAGACTGGTGAGGGAAGTAACTCATGCTTTATGTCCTGGTAACGGTAAGCTTCCACCCCAAATAAATACCCTTTATAATAGCCAACAGATTTCTGGTATTTTGCATCAGCACCCCTTTGGCTGACTAATACAGCTTTAATTTTTTTTGCACCCACTCCAGTGGCTTTTGCCTCCACTTCTTTACCAAAGTGCTCCTGCTCACATGACCCATGACCTCTTTGTTGTGAAGTCCAGTGGTCAATACCCAGTCCTCATCTATCTTTCCCTGTCAGCAGTATTTGGCACAGATGATTACTCCCCTTAGTTCAATTAATCTCCAGAGCTCCACACTCTCCTGGTTGACTTCCTAACTCATTGGCCATTCCATCTTCTGTCCCCTTTGTTGATTCCTCCTCATAGATCTTTAAACTCTAGATTAACCCATGGCATAAGGCTCAGACCTCTTCTCTTCTCATCTGTATTCACTTCCTAGGTGATGCCATGCAGTCTCATGATTTAAATATTATCTCCTATACTAAGGATTTCCAAATCACATAACTCTAACCTGGACCTCTGCCCTGAATCCAGCTGTCTATTCAACATTTAATATCGTATGTCTAAAGGGCAACTCAAACTTTACATATCTCAAACCTCACTACCCATCTTCCTTTCATGCTTGTTTTCACACAATTCTTCCCATCTTAGTAAATGGCAATTTCATTTTTCCATATTCTCCATTTAAAAACCTTACTGTCCTCATTGACTTCTTTCCTTTTGTTTTCACATCCCATATCCAATTCACCAGTGTATCCTACCACCTCTACCTTCAAAGTACATCCAGACCTCAACCACTACTTATTACCTTTAAATCTATGCTTCTGGCTTAAGGTAGCCATCATCTGTGGTCTCACTGCTTTCACCCTTGTCCTCCATATTTTACTCTAAAGCTAGCCACCAGAGGAATCCTTTTAAACTCACAGATCAGATTATGCAACAGCTCTGTCAATGACTTTCCATCTCAGAATAAAAGCCAAAGTTCTTACATCATCCTATCAGATGGCCAGCCACCTGGGCCTCTTTACTGTTTCTCCTGCCTCAGGGTTCTTTGTACTTGCTGTTTCCTTTGCAGGGATGCCCTTCTTCTGGCTTCCACGTGGCTCACTCTCTCACTTCTGTCAGATCTCTTTTCAGATGCCGTCTTATCAAGGTTACTATTCTTATCCGCCCTTTTAAAAATAGAAACCCACCCTTTGCACTTCCTATTCGTCTTTCCCTGATTTTATTTTCTCCGCTACCATATATCACCACATGGCAATCTATATATTTTACATATTCAATGTTTATTTTCTGTCTGCCCACACATGGAATGTAAGTCCTTGTCTGTTTTGTTCACTGCCTAATCTTTAGTGCATAGAGTCAGTGTCTGACACAGAGATGGTGCTCAATAAATATTTATTGTCAAATGAATGAAGATACAATATTAAACAATTTCTATAATCTTTATCTTTATATTTATTTTTTTATCTTTAGGGATGTGCATGGTGGTGCTAATGAAGGAGAGGGATCTTTAAAAGTTGACAGGGAGTTGGGAGAGAGAAATTAAGCAAATTTTTTTAAAAAACCAGCAGGCACAGTTCTAAAGAAAAATAAAGAAATCTTTTTCTTTAAGTACTTGGTACCTCACTCCTCACTGGTTTGCTCTACTCTCAATATTGTGCCCCAACACTAAAGACCCACTTTCAATCTTAAAATGATATAATTCAAAAGAAAAAAAATTGATACAATTCAGCCACTGTATGTAATTTGGGAAATAGTGAGGAACAAATTCTTTTCTTAAGAGAAGATGTTTAACACATTTAGATATTAAAGCAAATGTTACTTATTCATACATGCTATTAACAAGTATTGAGAGCTTATGGGGTACCTTGCTTGGCACTCTGGGTAATGGTGTGACAGGCAGAGAAAATACAGACTCTGTTCTTTTTTGACCCAAATGTCTGGATGTTGGGGTGGGGTGGGTGAGGCAGGAAATTGGAAATAAGCATAAAGAGAACAGGCTTATAAGAGGGAAGCAGTACACTGAAAGCTCATACCTTCCAATGACTTGTGGTTTCTGCCAAATGTAGGTTATATAGAGAAGAAGGCAGCTATAAACCTGGAAAGACATGTGGTTGAAATTAGAGGAAAAAAAAATTGTGAGGAAAGCTACTGGATGGAAGGTTGGAATGGTTTTGTGGGGAGTGGTGAGCCCCTGTGTGTACCTATTTAACAGAGTAACTGCTTGAATGGCCACATGATTAGAGTGTTCTAACAAACTGTGCCAGATGTTACCAATAACAGAGAGCCCTTAATTTTATGTATCATTATTGGCATAATATTTTCTACGTTTCCAGCTCTTGTGGAGGCATTGTTGACAGTTTGATGGACTAAAGACTCACTGAGGATTTGATTGTATTTCAATCACTAAAATCCAAAACTAAGTGGAGAGAGTTAGCAAGAGTTAACACTCTGTCTTGACCAAAAAATACAATGTTGGTACCTCAGGTAGAAAAACCTAAGAAAAACAGTTCGCAGAAGAAATGTCCCAGAGGCAGTGGTATAAGGGTCCTATTGGCTTCAGGTTCAGAACACAAAAGATGTCGGTCATACACTTCTATTTGGGGAGGGGGGTGGGCAAAAGAGTAAAGAATTTATTAAGAAACAAGAAATCAAAAACTGTACACAATCTGAGACAGAGATTGTGGGCATGCTACAAGGTGAGTCGTGAGCATGGGGCACTGGGGTAGGTCTTTTTAAAACCTATATTCTTCCCCCATGATGTTGGGGAGGGGCCCCAGATGTTTGCTGTTCTGATTAGTTGCCTTATGATCCCTTCCTGTTACCTCTCAGGGGCTCAATGAGGAGGCCTGTTTGGAGTTATTCAGGGCTTCTCCTTGACCCCAGAAAGTGTTCCAAATGGGATCTCGTGGCCAGGGTCTCGTGGGATCCCTCAGGAGGATTCTTCATGGGGTGTCATGGCCAATGTCTGCTGGCCATGTTCTCTGCTGTGACAAGACACCTTCCCTTGTCTTCCCTATACTAACCTGCCTCAACTCCCCCTCAGAGAGTTTATACCCTTATTCTTAAGGGGGAGCTGAAGGGCGATGATTATTCTTCTGTAGCTGCTTCCTGCTGGTTAGGGGCAGTGGTTCTTGCCTGACAGAGTGTAAAACCCTCTGGCTATTCTATTGAGGTTAAGGGAAGATGGGTTTGGCACCATGGTTGGAACTGGGTAAAATCCTGGCATGACTAATATCTTGTTCTGGAAGGCATTGATTCTGGAAGAAATAAACTTAGTTAGAATTTAAGATACATAACCCTACTAAAAGGATAAAGAAGATGGTGGTAAGCAGGCCCAAAAAGGGGGCCAGCCATGACATACTGGACCGTGGGAGTGAGAAAGGCCAGGTGCCTTCAGAGACTGCCTCCTCCCAAAGTTGATGGAAAACAGCATTCTTCCTTGAGTTATTTTATGTTACATTTCCTTTTGCAGATTAACTATGAGGGAGGGAAAACAAGGAGGATGGAGGGGAAAGCCAATTATAATTACCAAGGTGGTAATATGGACTAGACCAACTCCAAAAACCCTTGTCACTCGTAAATATTAACTGTCATTGTAATAATGATGATAACATAATAACAATAGCCATTTATTTAATGACAGCTTTATGCCAGGTATTTCATATAGATAAATATATGTGTATAAATATATGCATCATATAGACATAACAAATGGGTAGATAGAGAGATAAATTCTTTCAAAAGTCTACGAGACAGGTATTAGTAATCCCTCCATTTTGTTTCACAACATTTTCTCTTAGTTCTCCTTCCCTCTTTGTCTCATCCCAAAGTTCTCTTCATATATTTTGAATGCTCTGTCTTCCCCATCCCAACAAGGTTCTGGCCTTATCCAGGAGGTCAAGGCTGGGGAGACAATTTCTTTCATCATCCAGAAGGATAGCATTAGGGACTTTAAACCTTTAAATCCTTCTGTCCTCTGTAGAATTGAGCTTGGTATCTTCAACTCCTCAGAATGGACTAGTTGCCAAATAAAAATCAAAAGCCAGAAACAAAAACAACAAACAAACAAACAAACAAACAAAAAACCCAAAACAAAATCAGGAACAAAACCATTTTCTGGTTAATATTGACTATCTCTGATGGCATAACTTTGTGTCAGAGGTGAGAAGAGACAGGGAGTAATGGGGATAATATGTCCTTCTTTGAATACATTATTTTCTTTATTTTATAAATGAGAACCTATGTCTCCAAATAGTTGAATTCATTGCCAAAACTGATAGGTGGGGGAAATACATTTTGAATTCAGGTCTATTTAGCTTATAAGTCTACAGTGCATATGCCATACACCTTTTCTTGGCTTCTCTTTCCATCCTTCAACACATAGGTTTTTAAAATACCTATAAAAAAAGCCAGTTGTGACTCTTTTACTACAGGTGTCTTTGCAGGTCCCCAGACACCTAAGTTGTTGCTGAATGTCAGGGGTGGGGAAAGGCAGCCAGCTTATGAGGGGAACCACACACAGGGAACACGTCTGTCTCTAATAAGGAGAAAACAGCAAATAGACCTGTAAGCTGAGAATGTGATTGAATCGATACTCTGTAGCTAGAGCTGGATTAGGTTTTCCAGACAGTGTCTACTATTCCATGACACCCACCCCCATCCCAGGGAAACTTGTGGTTAGACTTCAACCTGGAGAAGACCTTGTCCCAGGTCAGGGGCTTTCACATGGAACCTGGGTTATGTCATTGTCTTCCTCCTCCTCTTGGCTCTTGGCATAATTGGGTGGCTGTCACTCAGGAGCTGCCTTCTCACACTCACAGCTCATCCTCTATCTCTTCCCTCTCTTCACCTACCTTTAAATCACTCTGCCCTGGAGTGGGAGATAATGAAGGACTCCAAATTTCTGGGCAAAGATACCCCATTTCATTCCTCTTCTAGTCCTTGACTAAAGTCAATGTGACTGTGAGCAAAAAGCAACCTGTCTGTGCCTCACCACTGTGTAAAATGAGGAGAGTTGTCAGGAGGTTGGAGCCCACAGTAAAGTATTCTTAAGCCTTAAGGACGATTGTGCATCTCTTGTTTAGTTTTCATTGGGAATAAGCCCTGTTCTTTATCCAGTCTTGTGCTCCCCAACCTTTTTCTTCCTAAATTGTCCTTAGTAAGTGAAATTTTCATGACAAGGATTCAGGATGGATTAGATACTTCCTGGGCAGCTATTTAGATTACCAACAGCTGGTGCAGAGCCACACTTTATCAGTAGCAGGGCTTACCTCATGCAGCTACACATTAGTAAAGAGAGGATACAAAGAAAGTCCTAAGAAATGAAACAAATCAAGAGACTTGATCATTGTCAGGAGACAGAGGAAGAGGAGGAAACGGACATCTTAAAGTAGGAAAGAAACCACTGAAGAACTCAAATTCGAAATCTGTATACAGTTGATGATGTGGGTAACATGTGGATTACATTTATATTCCTACTCTTTTACAAAAGGCTTCATATTAACTTAAATTTACAGTCTGGTATTTATTGTGCTGATCTGGATAGTGGGTAGAAGAAAGAATTGAAAAACTCCCAGAGGTTAATTTTCTCTGCCTAATAAAACACTAAACCAGAGAGAAAAACAGAAGGGAAGAAAATAGAATCATTAAGAGAGGGCTGGGATTCTGGGAGAAAATAGAGGGTGGGCAATGGTGGCAGAATAGACTGCCCTAGAGATTGGAGGAGGAGAAAGATGACTGAAGGGAGGCTTTAGAATACTGTTTGAGAATCACACAGTAGAACTGTGCCTTTGGTGTTTCTCTGAGTGTTTCAAAGAGTGTTAAAACCACTGATTTCCAAGGGCCTTTTAAACTTAAACATTATTATTATTAGTTTGTGGCACTGTGGAAAGATTGGTCATGAGGTGGCCAGCTTTATTTAGGCTAGCCATGCTTTAAATATTTCGCCTGTGGGAGATGGTTCACATGGTACTCAAAGCCGCACACTTACGGGTTTCATTACTCTGCATCTACTATTTTTTTTTTTTTTAATCACATACATTTTTAAACTCCATTTTGCAAATTGATCTTTTCAAGTCCACCTGATTGTGATTTTATTAAATTAGTTGCTCTATAAAACATTGCAGACGTCATAATTGCTGACATAACAATTCACCAAACTCTAGTTAATTAGTACAGTTTGCTAAGCATGTTTTATAAAGGAAGGAAATGTCAAAACCTGGTTAAAGTGGTCCCATTGCAGCCTAAAAGAACAAAGGAGATTTTGTTTCTCAGACACTGAAATCAGGCAGATAAAAAAGGAAAATAATTTCCCTCCCTTATCCAAACTGCTCCATCAGTAGAAATATCCTGATAAATATAAACAAGATAGTCGATGCACTCAAGAGTTTCCACAGCTTGTAATGCCATGATGGGGAGTTTTATCTTCTTCATCTTTAGATGGAGGGTTTGGGTCATTTAATTTTTCAATTTTTAATGTTGTTGTTTATTAGAGAAGTTGTGGGATTTCAAAACAATCATACATAAAATACAGGGTTCCCATGTACCACGCTATTATTAATACCTTGCATTGGTGTGGAACATTTGTTACAATTGATGATAGCACATTTTTTTATAATTGTACTATTAACTGTAGCCCATGATTTAAATCAGGGTTCACTGTGTAGTGTAATTCCATGGATTTTTTTTTTTTTTTAATTCATTCTGTTACCATATATAGGGGCATTTAATTTTTAAATATCAAACCAGTGGCTTTTTAGCTGCATCATCTTCACTCTTGCATAAGCAATCTCTTCACAAATATATTTTTAAAATACTCATGCTCAATTTTAAGATAAAGCAATTTGAATACTAGGTGCACACCATATGCCCTTGTTGCAAACTTTGTTTTCACTTTAGTGGCTCTGCCAGGCTGCTATGGAATCAGGTAGCAAATATGGCAACATTATTAATGGTTTTGATTTTTGTTTTTTGTTTTAATTGTGATTTAGTAGCAACTGAACTTGTAGATTTTAACCGCTTGGCACAAGACCCAAGTTTTCTCATTCTCACATTAGCACCTACCTGTCAAGGCAAGGCATTCAATTAACAGCCAAAAGATACTAGACTTCTGATTGGAGCATTTTACAGAATTGTAAGGAAAAGAAGTTGAAGGATTGTGCGAAATAGAAAGAAGATACCAGGAGAAGATAAAATGTGGCATGAGTTCTTCAGTCTTGTACATATTTTTTCATCATAACCACCACCATAATCTGCCAGACCATCTTTTGTGGTGGCCTTTAATCACCTTCCAGAAACTGCATCTTTCTTCTTTTTGGCTTGGCTTGGCTTTGCTTACTTCCGTTTGTCACTGCTAAGCACAGTCAATGAATTGGTGTTTCCACCCCGCCCCCCCAAGTCATCAATTTCCAACAAAATGCTCACATGTCAAATTCAGTTTTTCAAGAAACTTGCATAATATAGTGAGTTTTCGTGTTGTGTAATTTATTTATTTTTTATCATTTAGGAACTTTCTGAACTCAGTGAAGTTATCTCTTGAAGATGGGTCTGGAATATCTATTCCATAACCTATACTTTAACACCTAAAGTTTCTTTTGCTAATTTGAGGTCCAGCTCTTCCTATAATTTCTTTAGTCTAACTGCAGAAATTATCTGCTAATTGTTCTTTGATGTTAGCACTTTAGGTTTGTTTAACTTCATATTAATTTCTTTGTGTCTTTTCTTCTGTTGCTGCTTTTTCTCTTTGATCTTCTCTTTTTAAAAATTTTTTTCTGAAAACCTTTGCCACTGGTTTGACTTCTTCCTTCTTTTCTTATCACCATCATTGTCATCTCAGTTATCCTTGCTATACTTGTCATCTCCTTCCCAGCTGTCCCTGCTGGCGGTACTGCCATCCCCTACCATCAGCATAGAGCTCCATGGAGATCATGTCTGCTGTGTGAGCATATGTGAGGGAGAGAGTGAGGATTTAGGGGGCCAAGGTGAGTTCCTGAATTTGAACATGTTAGCACACATTGTGTCTGGCTGCCAGATTGGCTGACTGCACTGTCATGGAGCCCTCTGGGGTTGTGGAGGTGAGGGAGTGGGCATGGAACTCAAAGCGATTTTTAAGTTGATGAAAAATGTGGGGTGTAACTTGACTTACACAGACCTGTGGTCCAGGTAACCAGAGAAATCAGACTAAAGGAAAAAAGAGATAAAACAAAAAGAAAGGACTGTCCTGGATTTTGATTAACATGGATAAACATAGTCCTATGGTAGGCAGAATTCTAAGATGGTTCCACAAGATTTCAAGTTCCCAGTTATTCAATCACACACTAATCTAGGTACTGCTGTGAAAGGATTTTACAGAGGTAATGAAAGTCCTGAATCAGTTGACCTTGAGACATAGAGATTATTGGGCTGCACCTGACCTAATCACATGAGCCCTTTAAGAAAAGCAGATGGTTTTTTCCCTGACTGGTAGCAGAAGAGGAAGTCAGAGAGTCAAAGCATGAGAAGGATTCCACTTTCCATGGCTGGCTTTGTAAGGCAGGTCACGGGGCAAGGACCCAAGAACAGCCTCTAGGAGCTGAGAGTGTTCCCTTGCCAACAGCTAGCAAGAAAACAGGAACTTTAGTCCTACAACCACAAGGAACTGAGTTCTGCCAACATCATGAATGAGCTTGGAAGGAGATCCTTTTTCAGAACCTCCAAATAAGGGACCGATCTGACTGACACCTTGATTTTGGCCTTCTGAGACCCTGAGCAGAAAACCTTGACAACTTACAGTATTTCTGACCTATAGAGCTGCAAGATAATAAATAGATGTTGTTTAAAACCACAACATTTCTGGTAATTTGTTATGCAGCAATAAATGCTGACTACAACCCCCTTCATCCCTGATTCAAGCAATGAAAGGAGGAGAAATACAAATGACAGCTAGGAGCACCAATATGTAGCAAAAGAAGGTAGAACCGTGCGCTTTGTGACTTACAGTTCAGGTGTTCTTCACTGTGATATACCAGAAGAAGCACTGGATGCGGGGCTGTGAGTATTCATCTAACACTTCTAGTCTCTGTTTCTCCCATCTGTAAAATGCAGATAATGGCATCATTCTTAGAGAGGAGTTGAAAGGAATCATTGAGACAGTTGATGTGAAAGAGTTTTTAAAAAATCTAACAAGTTATGAATAGAAGACATTACTATTATTATTATTTTTTTAGCAATTCCAGAAGAGGCAAATTCCAACTTGGAAAACAGATACATAGGAGATTATTCTATTATCTCAGTGGAGAAGTTTTTTCCCTCTTTTGAAGCATTTCCAAAAGTTTTCATATATTCATTGGATTTTTGGTGGGGAAGGGGTATCATTATATAGAATTTCCCAAATGAGGACAAGAGTCAGAAAGAATTCTTTTTATTTCTTTTTTCCTACACACCTATACTCTTTCAAATGCCACTTGCAGCAAAATTAAATAAGCTTGTTTTAGTTTTTATTGTTCATTTTGTGGTCAAACATTTTTAAAAAATCATTTGTCCTTTCTTCTGTTCATTCATTCACAAAATACACATTTAATTCCTGCTATGTCAGCCATTAGGTAAAGCACTATTCCAATCGGAAGCCTTTGATTTCACTCTAAGAAAACTAACTAAATGGTAAGGTCTGTTTTGATAGGACATTCCCCTGTCCCTTTTCCTAGTGTTTTTCAGATTGTTACAAACTGTGGGATTCAAAGCCCGCACATTAAAACCACACTCTTGTTCCGGAGAAAAGAGCCACTGGGCAGATAATACCTCTGGTCAAATTATATTGTATGCCCGAGCCCTTCTGGGTTCAGAACTAGGAGTCTGGAACTCTAGGTCCAGCCATCAATCATTACTATATTGAAGGATTTCTTCCACAAAAGCATGTGTTCAGCAGTCCTCTGTCCCACAAGTAATGCTCATTTGCATTTAATTAAACTTAGTTTTGTTGTAAAGAGGGGAACGTGGGGTAAGTGCTGCTTTCCTTTGCTATTCTCCTTTGGGAGTAAGAGTTCTTGTTCAACAGCATCTGTGTTTTGTACTTGGTATAATGTCAGCACCAGAATTAAGGGTGACTGCATTTTGGGGACTGGAAATGTACCGAGACTATGGAGGCTCTGTGCCAGCCAGGCCCAGCAGCACATACCAGACAAACCACGCTCAGGAGCAATCACAGAACCAAGTAGCTGGTGGGAAAGCAGAATAAGACTGGACTATGTAATACACTTTATGTAAAGGCAGGCAAGAGGGCATACATTTGGCAGAGTTCTAAGGGATATACATCCCAAGGGTGAGAGAAGGAAGGTCATCAACAGTCAGGACAGTCAGGAACACAAGGGAGACACAGACAGTAGAATGGTACAGGAAGGCCTCTTGAAGAAGGAACCCATCCCAGGGCCTGAAGATTCCTGGGCTCCTAGAAGGGAGCAAGAGTTCTTGTTAAAGGGCAACTGGAAACAGGAAGAATGAGTGGAGGTTGGATGTAGCTCAACTGGTTGGGTGTCCATCTCCCATATGGAGGGACCCGGGTTCGATCCCTGGGATCTCCGGGTTAAAAAAAAAAAAAAAAGAATGAGTGGCCGATTCAACTGAACTCAAATCAAAAGGCATTTTGAGCTCTTCCTGGATTTAAGACTGCACTTAGGACTTTGAATAACAAAATGATTCCTGTATGGTCCATCTTCTTAAAGAGATTACCATTTTAGGAGAGCCAAAGACCTTCCATATATTAAAGCCGGATTCCTCTAGGTTCTTGGCTATGTTACATAAAAGAATTTAAGAACATGCTGGTTAGTTAGGCAAGTTGTTTATTAAGGAAAATGGGAGCAGAGAATAGAAATGGGAGAAAATAACAGATTGCGGATCCCCACGTGTAGGTGAGGGCTGCTCCAGGCAGAGAGAGATTTGGTTTGTGTGGTTACTTTTTAAGCCATTAATTAATCCTCCCCTTGCTAATGTTTGAGGGAGGGGTCCCAGCTGTTTGCTGTTCTGACTGATTGCCCCACCCTTCAGTTCCCCACGGGGGGGGGGGGCTGGGGTCCTTCCAGCAGCTTCCTTGGTGGTAGTCTTTCCCTCAGGTTCCAGATGGGGTTCCAGGACCACGTGTTTCGCAGCCATGTTTTTCTACCAGATTTTAGACTCATCTTCCCTTTCCCTAGCCTGCCTCAATATTAAATCAGACTTTGATAAGCGTTGGAAAAAAGTGACATATTTTACCAAGTACTAAGATTAAGAGATTAAGAGATTAAGGAGGGAGGGATTATTATTTATGGGAGAAAGCTGTAAGAATCTCATGGAGGAAGTGGGATTAAGAAAGATGTGAGAGATGAGTAGGAGAATGGAGAAGGGCATTCTGAGTGTGGGGATGGGAACGCATGGAATATATTATTTGAGCAAGAGTGGTCTGTTTCCAGTGTAAGATAAAATGAGTTTGAAAAGTTGGTTTGAATTAGCTTGGAGATTTGTGACTAGTAGGTTTAGGTATTTAGATTTTATCCTGTAGACTGTGGGAAGTCAGCAAAAGTTTAGCAAAAAGATGATGTGAAGTCCTGTAAAATACAGGAGTAGTTGTGGAAGGCTTCCTCTTGTTGACTCACTACCCTTTCTGAAATGTTTCCTTTCTGTAGCCTGACTTCTGGTTGGCACAACAACCATTGCTCTGGCAAAACTCATTTTAAAAGAGAGGCCAGGAGGTAAGAAAATTCAGTATTCATGGAATGTTGAAACAGGTGCCTTTGCTTCCCAATAGCAACTACCACTATCCCCAGCCTCATACACTCAGAGTCCCTCTTGATCTATCAGATGGGTACTGATTGATTTGCAAAATCTGTCAGCCAATTTTCTGAGTGCTTAATCTGTATGAGGCACATGATGGGGAGGAAAAGCAGTGGAGGGAGGACCAAGGAAAAAATGCTCTAGTATCTGACCTCAAGTATTTTACAGCCCAGAAAATGCAGACCTCTTAGAAACAATACAATGGAGGAGTCTATAGACCTCTTAGAAACAATACAATGGAGGAGTCTATAGACTAAGCCACGAAGGCCCTGTTAGTGCTGCCTGCCAAGGACTATAAGCCCATACGGTTTGCCATCACCATCCTTAGGTGTTCAGAGCTGAATATCACGTTTTGAAGCTCAAAGAAGAGTGAGGAGAGTACTGATAATAGTCTGCTCAGATCAGTGGCTTCCTGAAGCTAAGAGGGAATTAAAAATGTAAATTAGACCACAAAGTCATTCATCCCAAGCTGTGAGGAGCACATCTCTGGGCAAAAATGTTGGGAAGGCATCCTCCACTGACAAAGAGGCCCCAGTCAATAAATCTCCAAAGCTAGGCTGAATGAAGGAGCAAACCAGATGGTCTGTGTTGAAAGCACCAACAAGGAGGTCTAGATTTCCAGACAGCTGATGCGGGTGGGGATGGGGCAGGGAAAAAAATGGTTATAATCCTGACTCCCATTAGATGTGTTCTGGCCAGTGACTGGTGGCTGTGACCAGAACCTTCCTGATAAGGGAAAGGGGTGTCTGTGGGACTTGGGGCTCTGAATATGTATGGCCTGGATTTCTTTGTGTGGCTATCTGATGGATATTTATTCTTCTGGATTATGCATTCTAACTCTGAGGAACAAAGGGCTGGTGAGAGCTGCTCTCTGGTGCTTAATAATTTGAAGGAATTTACATTTCAATGCAGCCCTGTGCTACATTTCTCACACAACCTCTCCCCTTAGTCGCTTTCCCCTCCCCCTAATTTCTTCCAATGGAAGACGCTCCCAGTCTGGGAAAGGCAGTGGGGAGAAGGGACGAAGGAGAAAATCATAGAGACATCATCGGAGGGAGGAGATTTATTGATATTCCACTTAGAATTTATTCTCTCAGAATCCTATTTATTTTATTTATGTTTATAAATCATACATTACCAAGTACAATGAAATCGCCTAAAAACCCAGAAGGTTACTTGGCTTTCTCCGTGATTTGAAAGAGGAAACAGAGGGAGAAAACTAGTAAGAAGTGAAAGCATGGGAGGGGTTGGGGGTGGGAATGGGTCGCTTTGGAGAAAACATTTCTCAAGGAATAGCACATGTCAATTTGGCTTGCTCTGTGAGAGCCAGCTGAATCCAAATAATGTCCTCTGTCCTTCCCCCACTGTTTCTCCCCCTCCTCTCCAGGAGAGGGGATTCATTGTCAGGTAATTAACCATCAGCATTACAGAAAATACTTTACCAGGAGGAAGTGTGAAAACACATTTACACCTCATGTAAATGGGATAGGAGATTTTACTGTTTGAGTGACACCCCAGGGGTCACAAAGTGACTAAGATAAAGTCATCCATGGTTAAGATTCCAAAATCCTAAGAGCTCACATTCTGCCTCCACTTGATGCCTCAGTGTTTAGAGACCAGTGTACTTCAGGGAGCTTGGGGTATAGTCAGTGTGAATGACAGCCTGCTGCCTGATACCCTGTTCTAGCTAAAGGGGGTTTATTTTGCAATCGTTAGTGTGGTTATTCAACAAACTTGTAAGACATGATGAATTTGTGCCATAAGGTACTCATTCTGCTGTCAGAACACTGATGTACAAGTATCCAGCTATACTACAGTATGACTGTAGCTACAGTGTAGGCTTGCACAGGAGGACATGGAAGTATGGACGAGGCAGTCGTGGAAGGCTTCCTGGAGGAAGTCACATGAGATGAGATGTAGAAAATGAAGAGAGGTTTGTTAGGTAAATGGGATAGGAAAATCTAAAGGCCCAGAGGAATGAGTTGTTTTTCATGGTGCCTGGTTAGTTGGTAGACGGGTTCATGTTTTTACCATAAAACTAATTTGGATTTATCCAGTATATGATAAGAAAGTATTAAAGGAACAAAGAAAGTAAATCCATGGATGAGGTTGGTAGGAATGGAGAAGAGAAAAAAGATTCTTATATGTACCAGGATAAAAATATGGGACTCCTGACACAATATTCTTTAAATTAACCACAGGACAAGTAGGTCCTAGGATTCTTCATAGCTAAAGGAGGAGGATGAAATAAGTGACTATCATTTTTATATGCCTGAGGATATTCTGGCTGATTATTGTTAGCTGGACAAAGAGGCAAGGGCATCTGTGCAACTGGAGGCAGAACCAGGAGGAGCCCCACTGTGGTGTTTGATATCAGTTGCTATTAGAAAAACAAACCCTTAAATTGAACTGTCTTTCCTCAGTTTCCTGCTTAAACTCTTGTAGGCCTCACTAGAAGAACAGGTGACTCCTATTTTATTCAACTCTGAGGGACAAACCTGTTACATTTCCTATAAGTTACAGAGTTTAAAGGGGTAATATATTTGGGGCCAACGGACAAGGATGTGGGCCCCTTACCAAATGTTATTAGATGTCACAGAATTTAGACATAAGCAACTGGTTTTCAGTCTTCTCTTCAATAGGCTCATTTATTCTTTTCCTATGGACCTTGCTTTTCTTTGACACTTCATTGGATTATTTCTCTGCTCTTTGTACTGGCAATGGTGCCTATGTAAGCATATGATGAGTGATATGTACAATAGAAATAATATGACCTCTCCATTCTCATGAACTTTGCCAGGAACTTTGTAGGAGACACTAGATTTGATTGATTAATGAATGGATAATGGTGTGGCTTTAAGTCCATCAGATTTATAATTGTATTCTATTTGTCATATCTGTCATTTCTTCATTTTTTCTCTTTCATGCCTTTTCTTTAGATGAATGAAGTATTTCTCTAATTGGCTTTTTTACCACACTTCTTTGTTATATTTAGTTATTTTTATTTGTGGTTCTAGGGATTTCATTGTGCATTCTTAACTTACAATGGTTCACCTTGAATTTAAAACTCTTTACATATAATAGCCTTAGCAAGTATGTTTACATTTACATCTTCCTAGTCTTTTTGCTATTGTTGTCATATGTTTTCTATTTTTACATATTATAAACCCTACAATATACTGTTATTTCTTTTGCTTTAAACAGTCAATTGCTTTTTAAAGAAATTAAACGGTGAGAAAAAAAAATCTTTTTTATCATTCCATTCAGCCTGAACAATTGCCTTAAACATTTCTGATTGTGTAGGTCTGCTGGTGATAGATTGTCTCAGTTTCTGTTTATCTAAAAATGTCATCATTTTGTACTCATTTTCCAAAGAGTTTTTAGCTGGATATAGAAAGCTAGGTGAACTATTTTTTCTTCCTTTTAGTGCTTTAAACATGTTATTTATTACAACCTGGCTTGCACTGTTTCTGATAAACAGTCAGCAATCATTCTTACCATTTGTCTCCTGTGCTTAATGTCTTTTTCTCTCGTTTATCTTTACCTTTGGATTTCATTAATTTTACTGATATTCCCAGGCACAGTTTCTTTAAATTTCATGCTTGGGGTTTGTTGAAATTCTTACATGTGTGGGGTGGTATTTTTCATCAAATTTGAAAAAAAAAAAAATGTTGGTCATTATTTCTTTAAATTATTTTTCTGTTCCAATCTTCCTCTCCTCTCCTCTTTCTGTAGCTCCAATTACATGTGTATTAATCAACGTGATATTATCCCACAGGTTACTTAGTCTCTGTTCCTGTTTTTTCAGTCATTTGGGTTGTGTGTATGTCAGTTTATTGTCCTGTGCTCCAGTTTACCAATGGTTCCTGATCTAATTTCCAGTCTGCCACTGAATTTTTCATGTCAGATATTATATTTTTCAGTTCTAAAATTTTCATATTTTCATATCCATGTCTCTGTTGAGATTCCCCATCTGTTTATTCATTATGTCCATATTTTCATTTAAAATCCTTGAACATATTTTTTACAGATGTTTTAAAGCTTTTATCTATAAATTCCACCATCTATGTGATCTCTTGACCTGTTTCCATTGACTGATTCCCCCTCCCCTGGGTATAGGTCATATTTTTCTGCTTCTTTGCATGCTCATAACTATTTTTATTATACATTGGACAGAAAGATTAGTACTTTTTAATTGTCCCCCTTTAAAGAATGCTAAACTTTGTTCTGGTAGGTAGTTAATTCACTGAAGATGAGCTTGATTTTCTCAAGGCTTGTTTTAGGCTCTGTTAAGATGTGTCGAGAGCAGCCCTATTTTTAAAGCATGGTCTTTATGGGTTTCCAACTTAATCTCGGGGGGGGGGTGGTCACTGAGGTATCGTCACTTTGGCTGATTAGAATGCCAATGTTTCCCAGAATTGTCTAACATCCAAAATCTCCATTGCACCCATCTTTTCTGTAGTTGATCTCTGCCATTCTTTGTGGAGTCTTAATCTAGATATGAGCAACTTAGTGTTTGGTCAGTGACCCAAAGAAACTCATATGCAGATTTCTGGTAGTTATTCTTTGACAGTTCCCTTTTTTCCAGTACCGTGCTTGCAAATTCCAGTTGCCTAAGCAATCTACAACTTAGATCTTTCTTACCTTGCCAAGTGAGGTTTCTGCCCTCTGTTTGGACTCCACTTCCTGTCCCATGGTTTGTAAACATCTCTCCCCCAGAAGAAAACTGGGGTGCATGTGGAGCTCATCTCTTATTTTCAACTCTCTCAAAGATCACAAATCTTCACCATGAACTCTTTGTGGAGACTTTTCTTTTTCATCTTTGTTTCATCAATATTCAGTACAATGTTTGTCTATATTAATCAGTAAATAAATTTTAAATGATTTGAATTGAATTAAGTGGCTGGATAAATTCAAAAGTCATGACCATACCATCTTTTAATTTTAGTTCCCCAAGGAGATGCAGGACAGGCTTCTTGTGATTTGTTCATGGAAAGGATTAAGCTGGTAGGGCTGAAAAATATGAGAACAACTAATATTTGACTTACAGCTTTTTCTTAGATTCAGAAAAATCTACAGAAAGTTCTTAATTTCCATTTCAAGTTTTAATTTACCTAATGTTAATATCCTTAATCAAGGAAAAGATGATGTTTGATTAACTATTTCCTCATGGGCTTAACAGCATTAAAAGGACCAGCAGCATTAACAGAAGTTAAATCAACTCATTAATCTAGCATTTTGGGGATGGATGAGGTTGGTTCCTGTGATTGCCAAACAATTATCATAAATCATAGGATGAAACAGAGGATTTCTGTTATATGTGAATTTTCAATCTATAAGGTAAGTTTTTTTTCCTCCAGAGAAAAAGTTATCAAAAGGTTACTTTGATATATACTTTGACTTACTGAATACTTAAAAAAAAAAAAATCTAGGTTCTTGAAGCATTTAGGTTCAATTTATAAATATTATATTACTTATTAATCTAGGAAATTTTAGCAATAAACTTTATGGTTCTTGAAGTTTTGATTAGTGTGGTAGGCAGAATTCTAAAAATGTCTCCCTCAAATTCCATGCCCAAATCCTTGAAACCTGTATGACTGCTCTCATGATTATGTTGTAGTTATAAGGCATAGTGCATCTTAAGATAGGGAGTTTATCTGGGTGGGCCTGATCTAATCACATAACCCATAAAAGCAGAGAGTCTCTCTGGCTGGTGGCAGAAAGGGACATCAAAGAGATTTTAACTGTGAGAAGGACTCAGTGCACAATTACTGCTTTGAAGAGGGAGGAGGCCATGTGAGAAGGAATGTGGGAGGCCTTAGTTGTAGAGCATAGCCCCTGGCTGACAGCCAGAGAGAAAATGGGGACCTCAGACCTAGAGTTGCAAGGAAAAGACTTCTGCCAACAATCAGAGAGCTTGGAAGAGGAAACTGAGCCTCAGTTGAAAACTGCAGCCCTGACTGATATCTTGATTTTATCCAGATGGGTTTGTGAACAGGGAATCCAGTCGTGCATGCTGGACTTCTGACCCACAGAAATTGTTAGATAATAAATTAGTGATGTTTAAAGCTGCTACATTTGTGGTAATTTGTTACAGGGCAATGGAAACCTAAAACAGTTTGTATATAGACCATTTATAAACTTAGTTAATTAAACAAAGTCAAAGATTTTAAATGGCATTTCTATACTTAACATATTTTATTTCTTTTTTAAGTTTGTCTGGTGAGCCTTCCTGTGACTTTAGGAATTTTATGATTCTAAACTTATAAATATGAAATTCTTAAAGTTCTTCTAATTGTTCCAATTATATAGAAGTAAATACATCTGGTAAATTTCCAACTTAAAATCTCATGACTAAATCAATGAATTATACATTTTAAGTGAAAACCAAAAGGTTAGCCTGTTTCTCTGTTAGGCCAAATACTTTAACATGTAGAATGCCACATGTATGCAGATTCAGTAAACAAGTATATTAATAATCTGTGTGACTTTGACTTTACTTCCTTAATTCTTTATCTGTTGTGGGTTAAAATATCCACTAAGAAAACTGTTACCTATTCTAAATACTCTTTAGAATACTTAGGATTACCTTCCCCTGTAAAGCTCTGGATTGTCTTCTTAGCTTGCTAAGGTTTCATCAACTGGAGAGGCTTCTGGCCTGACACTAGTTTGTGTTTGTATGTTGATGGGCCATGCTGAGCCCTAGTTGAAGTCACTAATCACTAACCCTAAAGCCCAAACAAGGACGAGGTGTCATAGTTTGCAGCCCTTATATTCATCTCACAAATGATGTATTTGTCAAGGCATTTTGCAGATTCACTTATGTATTCTTTCATGTGAACAAATTTATCTTTCATTCTTTCCACTTGAATATTTGGGCATATTCTAGCCCAGAGGTTTGGAAAGTATGGTCCCTGGGCCAGCAGCATCAGCTTCACTTGGGAACTTGTTAGAATAAAAATTCTTGGGCCTCATTACCAAACCTAATGAATCGAAAACTGTGGGGGTGGAGCCAGCAATCTGTTTTAACAAGCCCTCCCAGTGACTCTGTTGCTGCTAAAGTTTGAGAACCACTGTGCTAGAAAATGGAGTAAGGACAATGATGACAAAGATACAGTCCACCGTTCCCATGTCCAGAGAGCTCAGAATTTAGGATGTGAAGAAAAAAAAAATCTCTAGTGCATAAAGGTTAAATATCTTACTTGTCCAATGTTTCATCTAGTACTCCATAGTAGCAGAATTAACTCTCCATCTTCTCAAGGCCAATCCAGGGGTCTTTATAGAACATCATATTGATCAGCCACCTCTTGCCTTCCTTTCAACCTCTAGTTCCTAAATTAAAAAAATTGTATATAGCTGAGTCAATGTAGGATTGATCTTCAAAGAACAGACTCTGGGCAACTGGTGGAGAAATGAAGTTAGACTGTGATTACCAGGCTTATGGGGAATTCTTCCCCCTTCAGCCAGGTACTACAAATATTAGTAAGCCAGTTAGTCCATGAGCGTTATCACCACTGTGTGCAGGGCACAAAAAGCTCATTACCCTTCAAGTGGCTGAGGACTAGGTACATCGGAAGAGGACGAAAAAGTTGCTGCTCTCTCTCTCACAACCATTTTGAAAATATACAGGAACAGGTCTGATGCATGACAATAGCAAGGGCAAGATAATATGTACAAATGAACTGAGAATTGCTGGGGGATCTCATACCTAATGCCAGAGCTGGGCGGGTGGGGGTTCATCACCCCCACCAACTCACTGGGCAATTTCTGCCTCATTTCGTTAGACAGAGGAGATTGTTACCAGAAAGCCAGAAAGGAAGTGCCATCTGGGACTGTGTGTGCTTCCAGACAGATGGCTGACTTTTCCAGTCCTCTTTTATTTCTGGCTGTGGATCACACACCCCACAGCTATACTGTAAAAATGGGATGTGACGGGACATGGGATGTTGTCAGGGTGTGTTTCTCTTTTTCTCAATTTTTTTTTCCTGGAAACTTGTGGTAAATTTAAAACTCAATGACAATCTTCTTGCTTTTATTATTGCTGTTTGAATTAATCCTTTGGTTGGCAAAGTAAAGGACTAAAGAACCCCCAGAACTAGAGATAGAGTGCAGGGTCTTGGCAGAAATCCAAGTTGACCTTGAGGCTGCTGTTCCTTGGAAACCCTTTGTTTGAGCCTTGGGATGGTTGAGACCTGTGGCACTCTTTAAAAGTACAAAGTAGTTGGGCCCAACTGGAATGCTTGCTTCACTCTCATCCACTTCTTTCCTACCTTCCCCCACATCCTGGCTGCACCCACCCCATCACTAACCCCCTTCAGCTAAAAAGGATAGAGTCTTCCATTATCAGGGTAGGCACAATCTGTCTGCTTCAGGCCGACTCAGGGCCCTGAGTTTTAAAGTCTGGGATGTTGAGGGCTTGGCTGAGAGGTTCATATAATGGGGAATCCTCTTTGCCCAGAGTTCTCTGAGAGGTAGAGCCCATTAATCTAAACCCATAGCATAAGGCATCAGCCTGTTCAACAAATATTTATTGACTGACTATTGATAAAATACTACATTTAGGGCTATAAAGAAATAAAGGATATTTTCCCCAAAGCTAATAAAATGTATCAGAGAAACACTTGACACTAAATTCTGACTTATTGGCTTTGTGATTTGGGACAAATTACTGAACCCTTCTGGTCCTCAGTTTTTCATCTATTATAGAGTTCTCTCCCTTCCTCTAGCTCCTCTCCAAGCCTCGTCTCCCATCTACAACCCTTTGGTGATTCTCAAATTATGCACCCACCTGGGAATTTTATTAAAATGTACATCTTTAGGCACAGAAAATTTAGTGCAGTATACGTGGGGTAGGATCTAGGAACCTGCATTTTTGCAAGTCCTGGTGTAATTCTGAAACAGGTCATCACTGGGCCATACTTTGGTAAACTCAGCTTGAACACTTTTCCAGCTTCCTGCACATAGGCTAAGTCAATATTTTCAACTCCTTATCTGAGTTACTTATTATGGGATGATTAACAAAATAATAGTGTGCCGAAGAAAGAGTTAAGCCTCCAGAGCCATCCATTCACTCATTCACTCAACAAATATTTACTGAACATCTACTATGAGCAGGCAACAACCAGAATGGAGTCATTGTGGTATTTATATTCTAGTAGGCTGAGGCAGAAAAACACCAAACTGACAGAATAAGGATATAATATAATATGTTAGAAAGTAAGAGCAGTGTGGATGGGGCTCAAGCAGTTGAATGCCTACTTTCCACATGGGAGGTCCCGGGTTCAGTTCCCGGTACCTCCTAAAAACAAAAAACCAAACAACAAGCAAACACACACGAAAATACCAAATCAGGGATTGGCTGTGGCTCAGTGGTTGAGCACCGGCTCCCCATATATGAGGTCCCAGTTTCAATCACTGGCCCTGGTACCTAAAAAAAAAGAGGGGGGGGGGCATGGAAATACAAACAAAATCAGAACAGTGCACAAGGTTCAGGAATTCTGAGATGGGGGCATTTTGTAGTATTAAATAGGAATTGAATATTGATTTTGCTGCTTAAAGCTTTATTTGGCCTTGTACAAGTCTCAACCTCCTAAAGCAACAGTCCCCCATCTGTAAAATGGGAATAAGAAATCCCAGCCTGCAAAGTTCTGAGGGTTAGAGGGAATGTATTATAAAGTTTTACAATATGATAAGGAAACATTTCTTCTCAGTCTCCTCTCTCAGCCTCTAAGCTCCTTGAAAGCATACTCACCCTTGTATCCCAAACTCTTAACCATACTTGGTACATGGTGGCATTCAGTAACGCAGACAATTGCAACAACCAACTACCAAATACTAAGGGAGGAATGCATATGAAGGGTACTTTGTCTTCAGGGCACTGAGACTCACAACATGAAATGGGTCTCATACTCTGAAAGTTTAGGTGTCAGTATGGTCATCCTTGCATTGTGATTTTGCAACATGGTCAGAGTCAGATGATCTCTATAGAACAAAATGAGAGAATCCTCACAACGCCATTAAGGAGGTTTCCAGGAATGACAGCCAGCCCCTACCCTTTCCCTCCATCTCCTAGCAGAATGGTACCCAAATACCAGGACCCAGATAACAAATAGCCAGCTGCCCTCTTGGCTATTCCAAACCAGACCGGTACCTGGCACAGAGTGGGACTGAGAAAGCCATACTCTCCTGAAATACTTTTATCTTCCGAATTCTAAAGGTTCCATTATGTATAGGATGCACCATCAAAAAAGTATTTGCTTTTTGAGGAAAGGAAATGCTTCTGTATTAAATGTACACATTAATTGAAAATATATCCTGATTTCAGAAACATTAGAATGTGGAAAAAAATGTACATCTTAGAATGGAGAGACTTGAGTAATCACGATTTTTGCATGTCCTTAGGTTCCCTGTCATGCTGGGAAAAATGGCAATGACTTTGGCATCTCTTGTTCTGTCCAGCCCTTTACCTTCTCCTTTCCCTGAAGCAGGACGTGGAGTCCCTTCTTGAAGAAAAGGAAATGAGGAATGCAAAAAGGGCTGGTAAGGGCTTTGATACTTTCAAAATGTCTAAGAAATAGTAAAAATGATAATGACTAGCAATTATTAAGCTCTTATGAACTGGGCCCTGTTTCAAGTGCTTGTGTGTATGAGGTGGGACAGACATTGTACCTACTTTACTGATGGGGAAATTGAAGTTTAGAGAAGTTTTTAAAAATTATGTAAATGCAAAATAGAAGCAGAGCTGGGAATACTTACATCTCTCCGGTACTTCCAATAAACCATGTGACTACTCTGTAAAAAGCATCTTTATTTAAATGTCATTTGGGTAAAATTAGGGGAATAATATGGACTAGGACTGGGAGAGGGACTCAACAGTAAAATATCCTACAGACACTACAGAAAGGTAGATGAGGCAGGCAAATCTCTTTCTTTGCTGTCCAGGTTTTACCACTTTAGAGGCTGTTGGCATGTTGGGATTTCCTCATTCAAGGAGCCACTGAGGGAGGGAGTCACTTTGCTGGCATCTGCTCCCCAGGCGTTGCCTTTGGGATGTGGTCAGTGGACCTGATAGCCTAAGCCGGGCCAGGCATCAAGGACCATATGATCTTTGTTTCCTTTGATGAGGGTTCACCCACTGATAAGGCAAGCTGGAGGGAATCAGAAAATTCAGTTGGGAACAGATCAAGGCCTGGCATTAAGGAGGAAAGAAATGTCAGTCACTCTGGTAGGGAAATGGATTTTCTTGTTTCAGTGCACAAGCACGCACAGACGCACTCAAAGCCTGCCACGTTTCAAGGCAGCCTTCAGTGCTCTGGTGTTCCTTTGGAGGGAGAGAGATCTGAAGCCTTCGCAAAAGGCTGCAGGTACAGAGCAATTCACGCAGGACACAGCCAACAACGCTCTCCCACTTCCTCTCTCCATCTCCCTTTCTCCCTCTCTCCGCTTGCCTTTAGGGGTAGTACCCAGGAGGTGTGTGTGATTGTGCATGTGTGCATATTTAAATTGAAACTTAAAAGGAAGGGGAAAAAGTGACAGCTTTGGATCAAAGCAGCGACTATTCCTAATAAATGGAGGAGCCATCCTGAAAGAGTAGGGGCACATTAAGAAAAGCAAACCTCCCTGAGGAAGACAGCTCTGTGGATGCCATCGAGGATGGCAGCCTAAAAGGCCCTTCATTTCAGAGCCAAGAAGAGGCAAAGGAAGAATTTGATCTACAATACAAGCTTTTTCTTTTTCCCCCTTTCTCTCCTTCTTCCCCTGAATCCCATCTTGGCTGAGCCATGGCAAAACTAAATTAGAAAAACCTGCAGACCATTGAGAGTCCAAATGAAGCACACAGCCAATTTATCACAACAGAGCCCAGTTATCTAATAAGCCCCGTATGTAATAAATGTGCTAAGTGCCCACCTTTAACTTCAGCCTCCCCAGCAGCAGCCAATGGCAGGAGATGTCAGAGGCCCTGACAAGGGAATGAGGTCAGACTCAGCCTGAAGCACTCAGCATCTGGCTTACATCATTGGCTCTTAAGGGTGCTGAGCCAAGGTGCATGATGTCGAGGTCTCTGAAGGCTAGGCAAACCGCTGTTGAACATTAGGAATCGGAGAATTGGAACAGATGCCTGTTTACAGATAGTTTCATAGGCTGAGCAATTACCATGAAAGCAGAGTTGGGAAACTGGAATGAGGACAGGATTCTTTCCAGCCTTTCTGTTTTGGAAAACAGGTGTCTCAGGAAGCAGAGCCTTTATCAGCATTCAGTGTTTCCTATTCAGAGGTGGAGATAGGACTTCTTAGAGATTAAGTGTGCCTAGGATTAGACTATTTTTGTGCCTGGGCAATTAGCACAGAGAAAAAGATATCATCTGACAATGCCAAGGGGATGGAGAGGTAGGTCATGGCATTTTTAGTTTACCCCAAGGTAGTCTTGAGTCATCGAGGCTACAGATGAAATGACAGTTAGACCCTCATTAGTTGAGGGTCTAACTAAGAGAATCAGGTTGTGGGTAAGTCCTATGGTCTATAAGAAGAACAGGACATATAGGGTACTCTAAGGTCCTCTTGATAATTGGATAATCTTGGCAGAGCTCAACAGGGTCTCTTCCCAGTTCTTTAGGTAGAAGCATATTTTTAGGTGAAAGCGAAACATAAAGGGTTGTTCCTGTAGAGCAGTGGTTCTCAACTTTAGCTGCATATTAGAATCACCTGTAGAACTTTAAAATAAACACTGATGCCTGTGTCCAATCTAAAGAGACATTGATTAAAATTTCTTTTGACTTCATTGGTCTGGGGAAAGACCTGGGCATCAGGATATTTAAAAGGTCCACAGATAATTCCAATATACAGCTGAGCCTGAAAACTACTGTGGTAGAAGGAAAGTAGGTCAGAGTTCACAGAACTGGGAAGTACTAGAAACCCCAAAGGTTTTGAAGTTGACCCAGGGGAAGCAGGAACCAGGCTGAAAATCATGGCCATTTTGGAGGTCAAAAATTGTAGAATATTAGCAATTTCATATGGCTCAACCCAATGGACTAAGGTTGTGGGGTGTTTTCAGTCTAATAGGGTCCCCTAGGGTTTGCACTTGGTTCCTAGTCCTGCCCAACTGCTCTTATATGTTTCTTCTCTCTAATGTATGATTTAAAATCTGAGTCGATTTGAAGTAACAAAAAAATCTTATACATATACACACATATAAGGTAGCTAAATTAAAGATTAGGAAATTGTCAAAAAAATGTGGAAAAGTAAAAGGTTATTAAAATTAGTAATGAAGGACTAGATATTAATATAACTGAATATTGAGTATAATCTTGAGCTTCTGAAAATCAAAGGCAATGTAGAATTTATTCTCAGTCTCTTTCAGGACAATGCATAATCATTTTTAGGGACAGCACCAAACTCTATTGTGTAGATTCTAATAACAAGAGCCTTGAGAACAAAATAGATAAATGTTGTTTTTGTTGAAGATGCAGTGATGATTTCAAGGCTATTACATGAAGTCATGGTTCAGTGAAATAATTTTTATGCCAAATATCCTCCTAGAATTTGATAGGGGCCTGTGCCCCAGCGAAAAGCAGTGGAAGGTACAGGGCCCCTGGGAAATGAGTGCAACCTAAACTACTAAATTTCAAATCAGCCTATTCTCCTTCCCACCTAATATTTCATCACCAGTAATTCTTGTGCCTCTTAATTTTTTTTCAGGGTGAGAATGGTTTTTTGATCAGAGTTCACTTTTTTTTTTTTTTTTTTCCCTTTGCCCTGGGATCAACAGTGTGTATTTGTGAGACTGATTGCTGAGGTTTAGGACTATCTGGGGTAGGGAAAGCCTTTTTTCCCAGTTTTAGTCAAATCAATTAAAGATCATTTATTCATTCATTAAACTTTTATTGAGAACAGAATATGTGCCAGTCACCCATCCCAGTACTTGCCCACATGAAACTCAGTAGTTAGTCCTAATAGGCATGCTTATTAGATATAACTGAAATACAAACAGATACATGACAGTACCCTGTGATAAATATAACTGAAGCATGGCGAAGACAGCCATCTGTCAGGGAGAGGAAGAGTAAACTTCCCATCAGGGCAGTCAGGAAAGCCTTCCCAGGCTAGACTATCAGACCAAGGTCTGGAAAGGTGGGTCAGGTTTTCTAGATGCACTGTGCATGAAAGAACTGTATGAGCAAGTGCCTGGTGGCTTTGGGGAATAATTGGCGGCCTACTGCATGAGGAGCTTAAGGTGTCAGGGTTGGGTGGAAGAGAGAAGACTACATAGGTAGCCAGAGGCCAGGAAAATACAGAAGACATTGCATTCTGGTATAATTTTGAATATAATCTTTATTCATTCCACAAATAATATTTGAGTGACAAGTATGTGCCAAGCCTGGAAAAACAACAACAAAACCCTTTAGCCCTGTGTCTATTTTTATAAGCTTTAAATGTTTGCAATGTTGTTGTCACTTTTTTTCCACTCTGAGCTAAGTTTAACCCAATTCCACTTCTCTTGGGTGCTTCAGACAGGGCCAAAATGGGTAGAGGCAGTTCTCTGCTGTCAGTCAACCTCCACCCATGTCCCCCTGCAATTTCCATGAAAACCACAAGAAAGATGAAGAAAGGAGAAGCAGCATCGGTTCTTTTTAAGTCCCCTGTCTGATTTTCTTTTTGAGGCTTCCAGGGCCTGTTCTAATTTGTATGGTACGTTTGGGTCAGTTCAATCCTTACAAATCTGTGTATTGGTGAAAGTGGTGAAGACCATCGTTTGTCAGTCGGATTCCTGCAGGGAGATAAGAGAAAGCGCAGAGGGAAGGAGATGGACGGGCCTCCTGTCGCAGTCACACGGGAGAGGACTGGAAGAGACCGCAGACACTCCTGGGAGCAGCAGCCCACCCACAGCCCCAGGTCTCGCCCCATTCCCTCAAAGTGGGCGAAGTCCGGGTGCCACCTGCTCTCCTGGTGCGGGAACATTCCCAGCCTCCTCGGGATCTGGGAGCTGTTGTCTGTTACCTGTGCTGCTCTCTTCCCAGCACTCTGGGGAGAGGACCATAAGTGTTATTAATGAGATCAGCTGTGACAGTGAGCTGGGCCCAGGTCTCTGGTTTTAATGTCAACAGAGAAAAGGGGGTTTTTCGTTGGTTTCTAATGGAAACAGATGCTTACAGGCAGAGCTAGTAATAAGTAGAAGAGTGGAGATGGTGATTTCAGTTTTGATGGTTTCCTCCATCCCCACAAGCTTCTCTGTTAAGTACTCGTTTCCCAAGTTATTTCCCCATGTGAGAGCAGGGAGCCTGCCCTCTCTCCTCAACATCCAGAACTCCTCCTGCTTTTACTGGAGAATGGTTTTGGTAATGGCAGAATGGTAAGGGAAGGTGTCACATCAGCGTCAAAACCGTACTTATTCAGATAGTGTCACTGTCAACCAAACCAGGGTGATTTTACAAGTGGAGAAAATTTTGCTTACTCACCAATATCTCTGCCTCATGCCTGAAACTTCCAGGAAGGGAGCCGCTGATCAATGCAACTCAATCCAATTCAATTCATAATTTCTGTGTCATTAGTAACTTGTGTAAAACACTGTGCTAGATGGGCAACTTTAAATCTAGCCAGAAATATACAGATTTCAAATACTCCGTGCAGTGTACTTTTTGCCCAGTTTGGAACTTGAAAGACGTGGACTATATGCACGATTCAAAGTTGAATTAGACATGGTTGCTGCCTTTAAGAACTTCCCTGTCCTGGTTGGAGGAGTCGTTAGGGAGGCGAACCTTGCTCTCCAGAGAAGGGAAGCGTGAATAAGGTGCCGCCTGAGGCTCATTTGGCCCTTGTTCCTCTAGCTCACCTGGGCTTACCCTCCGTCAGCTCCTGTGCTGCCCCCACTGGCCTCTCTCAGCTCCTCCACTGCTGCTGCTTTCATTCTTCAATGCTGGTATCTCTCCGCTTTTCCTAAGCTTCCCCAGATTCCGGTTCTAAATTCTCAGAGTCTCAATTTTCCTACATCCCTACTCCTTTGGCTTTTAGGTTCCAGAATCTGTTCCCACTCAGGAGGACAGATGGCGATTAGAATATCTTACCATAAGACAGCGACCTCCGCCCCGCTCCCCCCATCTCCCCACCAGCCTTTCTGCCCTCATCACCCTTTGCTGATTTCTTTTGGGAAAGTTAAACTCCGAAAGAAGAGGCCCATGTTCTCGTTTTTGTGCTACCCCTAACCCAGTCCCCATTACAGTGGCTACGTTGGTTTCTTTAGATCTGATTGCTGAGTAACTGGTTACTGGACTAAACTACATCTGCATTGCCTCTGTAGGGCCCCCCTGCAGTAACCTGCACTGAATCCCAGCTTCACTGTTTACTAACTGTGTAACTTAGGGCAAGTTACTTAATGTGCGTGCCTCTATTTCTTCTTCTGCAAAATAGGGAGAATAATAGTTCCCACTGCACAGCATTCTTGTGAGGAATCAGTGAGATCATACATGTACAGTACTTAAAAATGTTGGACACAGAGTAACACACATGCTAAAATGTGCTCATTATTTATTATTATCATTATTTATTGCCTATAGAGGGAGGTGTTGCTAGTACAGGAGGGGTCATAGGACCCTGGGTGCCTCATAGTTCCAGATCCTTTGTGTCTGTGACTAAGAACATAAAACCCGAGGTGGTAAATGCAATGTTGGGCTCCTGTGGTTTCAGACTTTTTTCCTGGAGGTTTATGGCAGTACCAGAGTTGGTTGGAAAGGGATTAGAACTCTATTGCAGTTTACTGTTTATCACTTCTATGTAAATTCTTGCAGGATAACAAACACTTGGTAATTATACTTGGTTGGTTTAGGAGAACAATTTTCCTGAAAATAATATCCTGACCTTGAAGAAAGACGTTATAAGGCATTTGCTCTCAGAAATGGCATGCAGTTTAATCTGCAGAGGCAGAAATAGATTAAAATATTAAAGTCTGGGCAGGCAGAGAGATAGAGGGCACAAATACAGTTTAAAAAATTATTTAAACCTAATGTTGTATTTATACATTTAATTCATTTTTATTAGCTACTAAGATATTTAACATAAAATAATTAGAATCTCAAGATTAAAACCAAAATGGCCACAATTTTAATTAAGCCATCTCATAGGGAATTAGGCTGCATAATGAGAGGCAGCCTGGCATAGTGGTGGGAGTCTCCAGGAGTCAGGGGATTGAAGGTGCTGCTACCACCTCATGGATCCTTGAGCAAATCACCCTACAGAGCCCTACTCCATGGAATTCATGGGTAAAAAGAAGGGTGTCCTTCCCCCTCTTTTAACACAGTAGAATCCCTTTTTTTCTCTAAACGAAATCTTGCATAGAATCCTAATATAGAAATGAGATTCAAATTAGCCCATGCCAACTTCCTCTTCCCTATACCAGCCAAACCTCTCAGTGGGCCCCCAGTCCCCACCCCACCAAAACCCCAAGGTACCATCTAACACAGAGCTCAACACAACACGCTGTGCAAACTTGCCTAGGGGATCTCTGTGTTTCCTTCCAACTATAAAATTCTGTGATTCTGACTCTAATATGTCCCTATCCTGCATTTCAAAATCTAGTATCTCTTTTGTATTTTATTCAAGGAGATTTTTAAAACATCAATGGAGATGGCTTTAGTAAAAAGAAGAAAAGAGAATAAGAAGAATTTTTTTTTTTTTGCCACCTAAATTGATGTCTGTGTTAGTCAGCCAAAGCGGTGCTGATACAAAATACCAGAAATCGGTTGGTTTTTATAAAAGGTATTTATTTGGGGTAGAAGCTTACAGTTACCAGGCCATAAAGCATAAGTTACTTCCTTCACCAAAGTCTTTTGCCACATGTTGGAGCACGATGGCTGCTGACATCTGCCAGGGTTAAGGTTTCCTGGGTTCCTCTCTTCCTGGGGCTCATTTCTCTCTGGGCTCATCTCCTCTGCTCCTCTGTGTGCTTACTTCCCAGGCTCCAGCTCAAAACTCCAGCATCAAAACTCCAACTAACTCCTCTGCTTTGCCGCGTAGTTTTACCTGTGAGTCCATAACCCCACGTCCTACTGATGTGGCCCAATCAAAGTCCTAATCATAATTTAATCATGCCCAGGTACAGACCAGTTTACAAACATAATCCAATATCTATTATTGGAATTCATAAACCATATCAAACTGCTACAAGGTCCTACCATGTTATCCATCTCTCCTCTCTCATGTCATTTCTATTGCTCATGTCCAAAACTCTAGTAGGAATTTGTGACCCCAGACTTCATTGGAGCTACTGTACAATAGGATGGTTTTGACTTACAAACCCCTGATGAAACTCTTTTTCCTTTACTGCTCTTCTCAGACTCTGCTTCCCAAATCCAGATTTACCATCCTTGGTGAGCAGCCTAGCAGTGTTTGAGCCACCCATACCTTGCTTCCAATAGGCAATTAGTCAAGGCTACAGGGCCATAGAAATGTAACAACTTCTTCAGTGTTGCCTTGAAAGCTGGGTCTAGCTAAGTTCATTCCATGCTTAAGAATATTCAATTATCAATTGATGGAATTATGCCTAAGTAAGTTATTAAATGAAAAGAACCTGGGATGGTACTCTGCTTATAGTGGATAATCAATAAATGTTAGTTTCCTTTCCCACCTTTAGTCCTAGCCAAGGTGACTACACTCACAGTTAAGGTCAGTCAAGGAACTAGGTGGCTGTAGTCCTCTTTAAGACCACCTTTAGCCATGGGCCACATTTATCTGATAACCTCTGTAAATCCTTTTTAAAAGCAGGATGAGCACATACACACCCCGGCATCCATGCAAACAAGATTTGCCAAAAGGTTAAACAACTAATATACTTAAGTTTTCTTCCTTAATGGTTACTTTCTCTACATTCAGTGTCATATCTGCTCTTTCTTTAAAATCATCTTTTAGGTGATGATTCCTCCTTTGGTTCATATAAAGGAGGAAACATTCTTAGTGTCAAATAATAGAACTGTGGTTTCAAAATTGAATCCCATTAGAAATTCTTATTTCAATTGCTTTTAACAATCTTCAAATGTACCCCTTCGGACTGTTTTTTAACTACTGTTCTCAATTGCCCAAATGTGGTTTTGGCAGGGAGGAGATGGGACATCAGGAATGCATACATGAAAATTTTCTCATGACTATATTCAGCTGGATTTGAATACTAAGGATGTTGGTAAGAAAACATGGCTGGGTTTTGAATTACCCAATCTTATAATAGAACTAGTTAGCAATCAGCAGGACTTGTCTTAGTCCATGGTATACTTACCAGTGATTAGGAAAAGGTGCCTGTTCCTCTGGGAAGACATCATTGCACAGAGGGGAAGTAGACATGGCCAGTGAAATGTGGTCTGGATTTTAGCTTCCACGTGCTCAGTTGATGAGACTCCTGTGCAGGGCAAAACCTATACACCCAAACATATATGGTGGCATTTGAGTGAAGCTGGTCCATAACTAATCTGGAATGGTTCCAAAGAAGAAGATGCGGTGAGAAAAGACTGTATGTAGCCTTAATGGTTTGATGGTTTCATCTTTCCCACTATATCCAAGGCTGCAGCTCTTCCGCTCCCTGCTGCCCAAGCCAATTCAGTTATACTATTCTGGTCCGGCAGTTTCTCCTATTGCAGCCTCTTGATCTTGACTTTCATACTTTTTTTTCTATCAGGTTGCCCTGAGTTTTACTTTTTGGTTCATCTCAGGCTCTTCCTCTTGGTCTATTTCACTGGTATTAAAAATATCTCCAGCACATAAGCTCCCCGCCCTACACTGCCTTCTCCTCAGTGACCGGCCAGCACTTGACTGCCTTTCATCTGAGAAGTTCAAGGTACTTTGTAGAGCTTCTGCCACACAGGCTGTGAGTCCAGAAGCACCTCTGTAAGGGAAGGCTGCCATCCAGAAGAAACTGGTGATTGTCAGTAATGGAGCCTGAGACAAGACCTGCTTGCTCATAGTCTTCACCAAGGACCAGTTCCCAGGTATGTGCCACGGTGTGTGAGAACTATGAGGCAGGTGTTGAAGTGGATGGAAAGTGTTTGGCTTTGTGGGAAACCACTGGGCAGGAAGATTATGAATGCCTGAGGTCCTTCTACTGATACCCTGAAGTTATATACTGATGTGTTTCTCCATTAACAGCCCTGGTGATTTAGAAAACATCCCAGTTAAGTGGACCCTGGAAGTCAAGCATTTCTCTCCTAATGGGTCCATCATCCTAGTTGGAAACAAGAAAGATCTTCAGAATGATGAGCACACGAGGCAGGAGTTAGCCAAGAGGAAGCAGCCTGTGAAACTCGAAGAAAGCAGAGAGATGGCAAACAGGACTGGTGCTTTTGGGTACATGGAATATTCAGCAAAGAGCAAAGCTGGAATGAGGGAGGGTTTGGAAATGGCCACAAGAATGGCTCTGCAAGCCAGGCCTGAGGAGACAAAATGTGGGTGCCGTGCCTTGCCTTTTGAAACCGGGCTGCAAGCCCTCATGCAGTCAATTTTTGAAGTGCTCTTTATTGATCTCAGTGTATGGTTACTGGCCCTTTTCATTTATCTATAGTTTACCTAAGATGACAATTCAGAAGTAATCCTGCTACCAGCATTCAGGAGCTAACCTTGATTATTAACGCTGCCTACCCTGTCCCTCTGACCTGCCCTAGCAGCCCTCCTCTGCATTCCCACCTGAAACACCAGGAGCTAAATCAAGGCATTTCTTTTTGGTTCTTTCTAGAAAAAGAAAACATTAGTAACTTTTGTGAATTAGGCTCTAACTACCTTAGAAGTAGCATATCCTGCCTATCACCTGTGAGCTGCAAGGTATTCTGGTGAGTCACTACTTCAGAGATTTCCTCCTAAACAGCTCTGGGGTGGACATCCAGTTTTCTAAAAAGGTCAGAAAGGCAGGTACAGTTCTGGGGTTACCTGTTATTTACCTTATGGTTACTGTGTAATTACTGCCACTTAATCTATGTCACCAAAAATAAATATATCTACCCCAGATTAGATGTAGTATTTTTTGTATAATTAGATTCCCTAATAGTGATATTTGTCAACTCCTCAGAAAGCAAATTTTATTTTAAAAAAGAAAGTATATTTGAAAATAAAGTCAGATGGAAAATTCATTTTAAAATTCACAGTTTGTCAGTTTCTCTGATAAAAACTGGCCTTATGAGCCCTTTTCAGCCCGACGTGCTCTAGTACCCTCTCCCCAGAACTGGGCTAAGTAAAAAAGGAATTTGATTTCAGGTCTGGGGCAATGAGACACTTTGCAAGGTGGCTTGACCTGTTTCACCTGGACTCCAGGGTCTGGTCCGAATGACAGTGCTCCTCTCTCTTCACTGTATCCAGATTCTCTTAGGTGGCACTGGGCTTCTATAATCTTATTAACAGAAGATAACACCTCTGTTACTACTTCGGATTATACCCTTCTTGACCTTCTTATATTTACCTCTGTGTATAGGAATTATCATGTTAATATACTGTCCCCCAGAACTGTCTGCTTTTTACTCAGCTTTACCTCACAAGGTTTTCTTTCTGATAAAAAGGAACCCGGGTTAGTTTTCAACACAGAATTAAAGAAAAATCTATTCTTCTTTGTCCTTTAACAACTCACAAATAGTTTCAGCAAATGTTACTGTACTCTAAAACCTGTGAGGTATATCTACTATACTGAATCCAAAATACAGTCCATGCTTTAAAACGGCAAAGCAATACCTCCAAGTTCATGAGACAAAATCTGTTCTCCCTAAACTCAACTGGATCCATGGGGCAAGCAGTGGGAATAGGGAAGCACAACCACGCAGACAAACAAAAATAGGACCTGCATTATTTTCCCTCCACGTCTGTTTTGGCTACAGGTATAGCCATTGACTTTCATTTCACATCAGCTATATCAATACCCAGCATTCTTCTGCATCATATTAATTGAGTCTTAGGCTTAGAACCCTATGATATTGATTCCTACAGCTGTTTAAGTTGAAATTTGGGAAGCACATATTTGAAGTCTGAAAAATAAGAAAGGGAATTACGTTATTGAATTGACTTCACTTCCAGCAGTTTAAGTTTTAATACTTGCATATGTCCAGTTGGCTTTCATTACTTGTAGTTCTTAAAAAATAGTACCAGGAATGTGTTTAAATTTTGCTCTGTTGGGTTATTTTAGTGCCTTTGGAAGTACCCTAGAATACTTTATATTAGAGACTTCATCTTACAATCACAATGTAACTTTCTTTATGAAACCCTCAGACTAAATAAATAAATAGATAGAAAAACAAAGAAACTAAATGCCACTTACTAGCAGGGAACATGAATTTTTCATGGTGCTTCAATAATTCTTCTGAATACCTGCTGCTAGGTAAAAATAAATATGCATATACATATATATACACAGAAGTATATATACACATATATATATGTATATATAAACACATGTGCTTTTATAATATGGTTTCTTAAAGAATTGAAGACAGAAAGAAAGAAAAGGACAGATCAAAAGGAGAAAAGAAAAAAAAGTGCCATGATGATAATCTAAGTTTACACTTTTTTTTTTACAAATCAGTTCCTCAGGACACATAATTATAGTAGACAAATATATTTTGTCAACTGTCTTCACAGTTTCAAGAGAAGATGGGGTATATGTGTGTATGTGTGTGTGTGTGTGTGCCTGTGTGTATATGTGATGGGGAATTGAGAGAAGGTTGGTCTTCTAAACCCAATTAAAATGTAACACTTGTCTCTTTTTAGCTGACATCCTCATTTTTGGGGAAAGAGTGAGGAAATACAATGCGTGCTCTTTACAAAATAAAGATATTTCCTTCCTTCTCTAAGTTGGGTTTGGCACAGCTGCTGATAGCTCACACAAAGGCACCTGGGATGTACTTTTAGGTTGTAGTGTTCTGAAATCCCCACGAAAAAACTCCCTACCATATATTTATTCGTTTCTAAGGATATGTTTTGGATGCTGGCAAATTGGTCTGCTTCTTAAGATTCATGTTGGTGCTCCTCTGATGGCCTCTATTATCCAATTTATATACACAATGGTAAGAAGGTTTGAACACACTATGTTAATCTGGCATCAGAGGCCTCTGCTTGGCTGTTTGTTAAAAGAAAATTGTACCTGTTATGAACTGGAAAGGGACACCCAGTTGCTGTTAACTGCTTTACCAAATTGATTCTGACTCACTCGTTTCAAAATGAAAATTGAAATGCTTTTGCCTTTTTGTTGGTGGGGAATTTGCTTTACTTAGCACTAAGTGGGTATCATTTCTTGTGATTACAGAAAAATGCATCATAACTTTTGATTACGCTGCTATTAAGGATGCACGGTAGCAATTCTAGCACTCGTAAAGTCCTGGTGGTGGGTTCTGTGTAGCTCGTTTTTATTTGGAACTGAGTGGAGGAGGACGGTACAAATGAAGTCACTCAAAGCTCGGCTTACATAATGAATTCATTCACTTGGGAACAGAAGGAAAGGAAAGGAAAGAGCCTTCATGGATGGTTTATCTCTCCTCTTCGGCCCCAGTCCCAGGTGCCACACAACCACACAAAAAAATAAGTCAACCTATCAGCCGTACCTACAACACAATGTTCATTCATTCAATAAATATTTACAGTGTGCCTATTATGTATGAGACATTGGCTCAACATTGTTCAGTTTAAAATGAAGGGATATCCCTATTCTGATAGTTTATAATGCAATAGAAAAGACATCTACATAATACTTTACACATAGTAAAAATCCAAAGTAAATTGGATTAAAGATGGAAAAGATGACAGGAACTCAAAACCCTGAAGAATTAACTTATATCTTCCCATTAAGTTTTAAACATCATGAGAGCAGAGATCATGTCTATCTCATATTCTGCCACATCTTGATCACACAACCTAGAGTATGGCAAGCACTCAATAAATAGCCATTGAATGAATGAATACGCCATAGCAGTCAGCTGGTGCTGACTTACACCTGCTTGCACGAGCTGATTGTGTGCATATCTTCCCAACTCTGTGTTCAGTGATATCATGTGTGTAGCTTGAAATTGGTCATGGTGGGAGTATTTACACCAGAGAAATTGGTAAATGCAACAAATCAAGGTTTTTCCCCCAAATAGCTGGTTGTTAAATCTTTATTAGTGCACCGCTGCTACAGAGCCTTTTTTCTTCAGGCACAACCTAAGATTGAGAGAAAGAGTGACAGCCCAAGAGAGAATGAGAGAGACAGTTAAATGCAAATTTGCTCTTACAAACGAGCCTTTTGCCCCAATTCCAGTATAATCACCTTGTGAGCTAGGCTGGCCACCAAGAGAGCCTGTTTTAATTCAGGTCTAAGCAAGTGAGAAAGTTAGAGTCCATGAAATTGTTTACTGAAGAAGAGTAGGTTAGACAGTGTTTCTCTATTCTGTGCTTACCTATCCTGTGTGTCCCAGGTCTTTCCAGAGGACAGCCTCAGGCTGCTTCCAGTCTTAGCATTGTGAGAGAATAAAACCTAAAGGATCTGACCAGCCCTTGATGTAACCATCAAATGGAGAGAAGATGAAAAAGGTAGAAAAAGGAATTAGAGAAAGCAGGTATTCTGGGCAGAGGCTAGAGTGAGAACAGGGGTAGAGAGGTGGAAAGTCCCAGGATGTATTCAGTGAGTAGCCCATTCTATAAGAACAGGCAGTGAAGTACCTGAAGGCAAGGCCAAGTAGTTGCGTCTTTGGTTGGCAATACAGAGTCCATGAAAAGCTTCTGGTCCAATCTGAACTTTGGTAAGATAACTGCTGGGTGCTGTGCAAGATCATTTGAGCAGAATATATAGAGGCAAGGTGGCAAGTGTGCTGTCCAGGCCACAGCCACAAAAGGTCTAAATTAGAATGATGGCCATATTGTTGGAAAGGAATACACGTATTTTATGGTTAAAAACTCCTGTGAAAACAGTGAAGGAGAGCTGAGGGTGACACCAGGTTTTAAAACTGATTGACTAAGAAACATTATTCAATGAACAAAAACACAGTTATTACACAGTGAAGGACCTCATGGCAGACATTGTACTCAGCATTTACTTTGACCCCTTCTTCTCCTTTCTTTGTCATCATAGACAAAAAACTTGCCCCCAGATTCCCTTGCCATGTGATAGCGTGGCCATGTGACAGGACACTGGCCAATGAAACATAAATATCATGATTTTTGGATAAAGCCTTTGTTTTCCCAATACAGGTGCAATCCATTCCAGCTTTTGCCCTTCCTTGAAAGCAGATGTGATGGTTAGAACTAGAGTTATCCTGGGATTATGAAGGAAGGGCCAAGAGTATTTCAGAGACCTCAGCCTTGGCATCCTTGAGCCACTAAATCTACGCTATCATTGCCTAACTTTGGATTTCTTGTTAATGAAAAAGAAAAACAAAACCACTTTATTAAGCTTAGTTAGGTTTCCTATTACTCGTAATTTAATGCAATGCTACTTAATACAATTGGTAACAATGGTGAGTTTAGATTTAGAAATGTTAAATTGGAAAGAGATCACAGAATATCTAGGTGGAGGTTTTCAGTAGAGATTTGAAAATTACAAACTGGCTGCATGTTAAAATTACCTGGGAGTTTAAAAAAAAATGCTGAAATCATCCCAGGGTTATTTAGTCAGAAACCCTGAGGGGTGGGATCAACTCCAATGTTTAACTGGAGTTGAGAATCACTGGTCTTGCCAGCTCTAGAGTGGCAGCCCTAGAAATATGGATAAAGTCATATCTGATAGATGGAGCTATTGAATGAATGAAATCTCTGATGGAGAAGGCTGAGAAAGGAGAAAAGAGGCTCTAGAATTAAACATTGGAAATGAGCATTGAGGGTGTTGTGGAGGACCAAAGAAGGTGTAGTTGAGTGAGGCAGAATAGAATAGGGACCCAAGGAGGAAGGGGACAGAAAACCTAATAAGGCACACAAACAGAAACTGCGGCAATGGCCTGCTAACTTGCATCAGCCTGCTGACTCATACAAGCAAGGTAGGAAGGAGCAGCTTACAAGCACATCCCCAAGGGCTGCATTATCAGAAGGCAGCCAGCAACATCATTACATGGTGGGAAAGAGGGAAGGGGGGAGGGGGGCAATTCCCCACCTTCAGGTTACCTCGTGTTTCATGGACAGTGACCAGAGACCAATCACCACCAGCCAACACGCCCTGCAGAGCTCGTGGACAGCAGCCAGAAGCCAATCACCACCAGACAGCAACCCAAACTCCCTAAGAGAATCAAATCACCCAATAGAGTTCCTCTGCTTTGTCTCAAATATGCCAATCAGCACAGGCCCTGGAGTCATGTACCCCCATAACACAGGGGACCCCAGGGCAGTACTTTGCATTTTTCTCCTTTGAAAATGCCTGCCTTCTTCTCTGAAGGTGTACTTTCTTTTTCTCACTTTACCCCCCAATAAATTCTTTGCTTCCCTCTTTAATTTATGGCTTTTCCTTGAATTCTTTCTCGATGAAGCTAAGAACCTAGACACCATCTCCGATAACATGAGGAAGAAACAAAAATACTAATAAAATAGTTGCCAAATGTTGAGCACTTAGCAGGCAAGTTGATTACCTCCCCCAGGATTCCACAATAACCAGGATTTTGATCTAAGTCTGACTGTGAAATCTTACTCCTTTCAAGACTTTCTATTCAATAAATTCAATCTTATACATTTCCTATCCTTTTAAATTTCTGTCTAATACATGATACTCTTGACCATCTCTCATCTGTATTTTTTAATATTTTTTTTCTTTGATGCTCATCATTCAACAGAAACTAGCTTGATTTTTGTGGCGGTTTGATATTATTGATAAATTCCAAAAAGAAGTTCTGATTATGTTTGTAAACTGGTCTGTTTCTCTGGGCTAGTAATACCCTTAGATTGTATTGAATTCAGAGGTTTCACTTTTACTTGATTAAATTATGACTAGGGCTTTAATTGGACCACTTCAGGAGGATGTCAAGTCCCCGCCCCCATGGTGGGTGGGGACTCACAGAGAAAATGACAAGGCAGAGGAGACAGTTGGAGCTTTAATGCTGGAGCCACATATCACAGAGTGGCAGATACGTGAGGAAAGAGAGAAGGCTCCATTAGACAGGGCAGAGGTCCCGGGAAGAAAGACAAGCTGTTGTCCTGATAGTCTACAGCTGGCCTTGTGGAGAGACCAGAGCAGCTGAGCCTGGAGAGTAATGAGCCCCAGGAGAGAGATAAGACTTATCCCAGCCTACAGGTGATATTGGAAGAAGCTGGGACCATGGAGCCTTAAGGGTAGAGGAAGCCTGAATCCTTGCAAACGTCGGCAGGCATCTTGCTTCAACATATGGCAACAGACATTGGTGAGGGAAGTAACTTACGCTTATGGCCTGGTAACTGTAAGCTTCCACCCCAATAAATACCCTTTTGTAAAAGCAACAGATTTCTGGTATTTTGCATCAGCACCCCTTTGGCTAATACGGTTTTCTTCTAATAATAGCTAAGATTTAGTGAGTGCTATGTGCTAGGTACAGTTTTAAGCACTTGGTAAGTACTAACTCATATAATTCTAATAGCCCTGTGAGGTAGGTACTATAACAATTTATTGAAGCATAAACTGAAGAACAGACAGGTTAAGGAACTTGCCCAAAGGCACAGAGCTGGTAAGGTACAGAGCTAGGATTTAGCTAGGCAGTGTTTTCTAGAGTCCATGTTCTTAATCACTACTCTACATAGTACAATACTTAAAAATATAGGCTTGGAGTCTGTCACTCATTAGCTGTGTGACTTGACTTCTCTGAAGTGGGGATGGCATGACATTAGAGCAGGAAGTTAAGAATTGTTGCCTGAATATCTTCATTTCCTCAGAGAATTAGGAAGTAAAATCGTAAGATGAAAACTGCTGGGAATGGAGGCTTGAGGACCGTTTGAAATAGTTCTTGAAGGAGATGGGAGGACACACAGAAAATTTTCTTGGTACCTTGGAGAGTGGACAGCAGAGATTGAGACCAAGAACTGATGGCACCATTATAGGTGGCTGTGGCATGTCCCCCAGCAGAGCTTGAAGGTCTTGGTTTAGGATGAGAGAAGGCAAATAGTTGGACTGATTTAGCATTGACTAATTGTGTATAGAGGAAAGACAATAGGCAAGCTGGTTGAGGAAGCTGACAAGAGAGAGTTTGATGTTGTAAATCATTGTTATTGGCCAGATAAATAGGGACATAAAGTCGAGGCAAATACTGTTGGGAGAAAATTGGGATCAAGGAAATCATGCTCTGGATGAAATGTGAACAACATACAAGTTGGGAAGTAGGATAGCTAGGATATTAGGAGGTTATGCTTGGTGAAAGTATGGAATTCTGGAGTTTGTTTCATTAGCAGTTACAAGATAAGCATTTTCAGGTCACCTCAGGGTGTGGGTATGGCTATTTATGTGAAGGGCTCCAATGCAGTTTAAAATAACTAGAGTTGAAAAGGGAAGGAACTGAGACAAAATTCATGGATGGTTCTCTTTACAGGGAAACTGAAGTCACCCAAGGTGATCATGAAATCTGGTTTAGGGTAATTGACTTGACCAAATACCAAAGCTTTCTGTCAATATGAGAGGCTGAGTAGGAGGTGGGCAAGTGACAATGAGGTGAAGGGTAAGTAAGGGACCTAGCCAGATGTTTCAAGGCTCTATGGAGAATATATTTACACATGAGTTGGGAGAAAGAGGAAGAACACCTTGAAACTCAGAAATAGAAGGAAAGGAGCATGTGAGGAAAAGAAAATACAGAGGAATTTGATATGGGAAGGAGTTAAATTAGACTTATTATCATAGGAGTTTTTAGAGATAAAGAGATACTAGGGATCATCTAATCCATAGTTCTTATTTCAAATAGTGAAACAGACTCAGAAGGGGCTGGAAATTCCCAAATTATACCACTAGTTAGCAGAATCTGGGTATATTCATCCATTCATTATCAATTCACCAAATACTTATTGGAGTGTCAAGATCTAGGGACACAAAGATAAAGATGCCTCAAGCTGTGTTTTTAAGGAACTCTCAGCTTGTGGGGGGAGATGGAAAAAGTCCAACAAGGAATTACAATACAGTGTAATAAAGGCAAGGAGAGGGCCTCATGATGGATTCTGTGGAAGTACAGGAATGAACTTCTTACCTGGGGGGGTGGGTAGGGGTTGGAGTAGAGTCCTGGTGGATTTGGAACAGTGTAGGTAGCACAAACTATGCGTTTTGGACAAATTAGATAAGGATGCTTCTTTCAGACTGATGCAGCTACCAGACGGCATCAAGCTTGACAAATGGGCCCTCACCTGGATGTCCTTCAATTCTCAAACCCCTCCCATCAATCTGGCAGTTCTGGGTGGGAGGTAGGGAGAATGTCAGTATCAGGGAAGATTTCCCAGAGGTGATGGGTAACATTTGAATCACCCTCTGTCTCCAAGTCCAAAGTTCCCTCTGACTTGCAGCAGTTGAGGGAGGTAATGATACTCTTCTAGCCATCCTGAGGGATTTAGGTAGCGTAGGAATTGGGGGACTGACAATTATGGAAAACACCACAAACCACCCCCTCAGAGTTTGAAATGGGAGAACCAAGGATGAATTGTACTGTTATTATTATGTTTACATTAGAGGAAATTTTAGTCTTTTCCTCTGTCCAGTCTGTGATAACACCCAGTGTTAATATACTGGGTCAGATGTTTTATATTAAGAGCTGAATTATTTTTAACTGTTGTGGGAAAAAAAGTGGTGTATAAAAATGGAAAAAGACTTTAACTGGTTGGGAAATCTTTTAGGAAATGGTGGATAAATAGTGGAAGAGAGAGGAAACTACACTCTTTCTTAAGAAAATCAGATTGATAGCTACCATCAGAGCACTTTTTATAGATGACTGATGTTTACATTTTGTCTTCCCCCCTAGACTGTGGCTGTTTGGAGAAGACAGAGCACACTAAGGTATCTTTCTATCTGCAGTACATACCCTTTAGTGCTCAATGCAAGTGAGTTTCTTTACAATTCTCTGTTAAATCTTGGGTTCACCCAGATGATGTGTATAGGTTGTGCTCACTTGGATCTAGGAAAATATGATCATTTTGTAACAATAGGGGTGCCAGAGACCTTTGAGATCATCTATTTGACTCTCCTTATTTTATAAATGAAGAAACTTAGATCTAGAGAGGAGAAGCGACATTTTTCCTCACAGGCATTCTACATGGACATCCTCAGATTCCATCAAGCTCTTTCCTCTTTGTATCTGAAAAGGCAAAATGATGCTGCTGACTGCTGACTGAGCTCATTAAAGGAATTGGAGCAATTACTTTCATGAGTTTATTGAGTAGCTATTAGGTGTCATCTACCTTGCTAGTCACTGGAAATGGAAAGACAAGGACGTGATATCTTCTATGTAATAGCTCTGAGTCCAGTCTACCATGTGCAAGAATCCTTGCTTAGGACTGTGTGGAAGGCTGTTTGCCACCTAGTATTTCATGGAGATGTTTTAAATGCAATTATACAGGCATTCTGGTGAAGTTTTTCAGTTAAGTCAATTTCTATTGCAGTTTATTTGTTCATTAAATTTTCTAGTTGTTGGTTTAAAAGTTTCAAAATCAATGAGTTATGCAAAATTAATGAGGGGGCACAATGATAACACAATTCATAAGTAGACTGGGAGACTCATTTAAACTGTAATTTCAAAACAAAATGCACTTACTATTGGGGAACATATAGAAATATGACACTTTTGACTCCTGTTTTCCTGGATTGAAAGTCTCAGTTTAGGAGCAAGATGCTCTATTGGTGAGGTTCTGGGCAGAATCAAAAGCAGAAACAACAATAATAACATCAACAAGTCCTCAGGAGATTATATATATATATATATATATATTTTTAAAGAATTCTATGTTAATCTATATGTTTTATATTGGATGAGAAAAGAAGAAGAGCTATACAATTCTGGGTATGTTTATTTAGAATCAGAGAACAGCAGGAAGGACAGAAAACATACACAGAAATTGTATCTTTGCATTGATCTCAATCATAGAGAAAATGCAAATGTGATTCTCAGGGTTTTGCTTCACTGGGAGCAAGGGGGAGCTACTGCAAAGGGAGAGAGATGTTGAAGGTGAAAATGAGGTGGTGGAACAACTCGGGAAATTAAAACTGTAATAACACACCAGTGGGCTGTGTTTCTGTCCCTTTGCAATAACAGAATGTGAGCAAAAGGGTCAGGGGGCAAAGGTTGAAGTTCATTTAGAAAATGAGGGCTGTCATGGGGTTTCAGGCTGTGCATATGGCAGGTGGAACCAGGCTGACAAATTAGACAGCTCTGGACAACCTTCACGGTTGAAAATCAGGTCTCTTCAGCTTGCTACAAAAGACTGAGTCTAGCATATGTAGGGGAGAGGAAGAGTACCATTTCACAAAGGTTTTAATGCAGTAACATGCTGGCTCAGCTTGGAGGAGGGCAGAGAAGGAGAATGAGCAAGGAATGTGGGTGTTTGGTGTGAGACTGAGAATGTGGAGAATGTGAAAAGCAAAAAAAAAAAAAAAAAAATTAAAGAGAAAATGAGGGTTGAGAGAAAAAAGAAAGTGTGAGAAGGTAAAGGAGATAATGATGTGAGTGAGAGAGCAAGAGAGCAAGAGAGGCTGTGAGAGAAGAAAGACAAATTGAGAGAGCAAGAAAAAAATATGTTGGGAGGGGAGAAGTAGACAAAGATGAGAGATAAGGAGAGAGGGTTAGAGGAAAAAGGACATGGCAGGTGGAAGAAAAATAAAATTGCAGACAGCTCACTGTAAATTCAGTGTACAGTTTCAAGGGGACTGCTAAGAGCTATCTCCTGCCAGCTAGTGCCGGGACACGCAGGGAGTAATGGAGGGAGAGTCAGAAGGCACAGGTGAGCCCTGGGTTCAGGTACACAGGTAGCTCCAGCTGATTGAGCTGAGCCCTTGTAATGACAGAGCTGGAACTGCCTCCCTTCCTTATCTACCACATGCTAAAGTCGTAAGATTCCTCTTTAGTTTTCACTTGCAAGCTATCTTTGTTTCACATGCTCTCAAAAGCCATTAAAATGCTTGTGGCAAAGCTTTGCAGTTGCTATGTGTACAGGTCATAATATTGAGGCCATGGGGTTATTATAAGGGAGGGAGATAACAGGTTTTCCCAAGTGGAGATTTAAGTAATACCTCACAGTTTGGGCCATCTGGTGAATTCCATGGAAAACAAATTGCCTTTCATAAGCATATTCACTATCTCTATACCATGCTAATTTCGGTGGACAAACTATTCCTTAAGGGGTTTTGTATAGACAAAGAATAGAGAGCAGCTTCTCTGTCCTTTTTTTTCACTTCTTAAGGCTCCAAATGTCTTTGTTTTTTAGCCTGTCAGAGCCACAATGGCCAGGATCATTTATTTACTCTATTTCAAGAGTCCAGGTGACATCTATTAATAAATTTAAAGGTATTGCTTTATTAGCTACTATGTGATGAAAGGATGTTATGAGAGGAATAGAATTATTATAAGTTGTCTTATGGGCAGTGTCAGGGTGTATAAATTTATACCCATGAATATCCTATATTTGCATGGTTAATTGAGCCACACATGTTATGAATTTGTCAAAATTAGCAAATGTCCACTTAAGATTGTGCAGTTCATTGTATTTAGATTTTACTTCAAAAGAAAACTATCTGTAACCAGATATTGAAATCTATTTGCTGCTTTACATACTGAAATATTTAGGATGAATATTCACTTTAAAATGCACAAAAATAAGGTGGATTGATGGACAGATTGTTGAATGGATATATGGATAGATATGTGATAAAGCAAGAATAATAAAATATTAACAGTAAAATCTAGGTGTTGATATAAAGGTGTTCACTGTAAAATTCAATATTGCTGTGTTTGAAACTTTTATATTTATTTCATGAAATAATCAATGAACAATGAAATGCTAATGATGTAGTATCAATTCTAGGAATTAAGGAAAGAAGTTGATAGGGTAAGCAATGGGGAGAGGGTAGGATCAGAAGGAAGATAGTGGAACAGTAAGTTATCTATTGCTACCTAACAAATTACCCTAAAACTTACTGGCTTAAAACAGTACGCATTTACAACCTCATAATTTCTGTGGGTCTGGAATCCAGGAATAGCTTAGTGGGGTGGTTCAGGCTCAGGGTCTTTCATGAAGTTGCAGTCAGGATTTCTGCGGGGACTGTAGTCATCTGAAGCCTTGCCTGGGACAGAGGCTCTGCTTCTAAGGTGGCTCCCACCCATGGTTGTTGGCAGGAGGCCTCAGTTCCTCACCGTGTGGGTCTCTCCATTTGCTGCCTGAGTGTCCTTGCACATAGCTGCTGACTTCGCAGAGCAAATGATCCAAGAGAGATTAAGGAGGAGGTTGCCAGGCCTTTTTTGAACTAGTTACACACCAGCTCTTCTACCATATTCTGTTTGTTAGGCACAAATCACTAAGCCTAGTCCTTACCTAAGAAGGGAATTAGGCTCCACATTTTGCAGGGAGGAATATAAAAAAAAAAAAATGTGGGCGTATTAAAAAATCTTCAAAAAAGCTGAAGTGAGATTTTAGTAGCATCACTTATTCTCATAAGCAGATGATTAAAGAGTCCTCAAAGTCAAGGTTATTGAGGCCCCTGTCTGAGTAACAAAGCACTACGGAAGAAGGCAAAACTACAGTAAAGGCAGACTTGATCTCTGTGGAGCCAGGGAGGAAGGCCAGACCAAAAAATCCTTATTCTAGCAAAACCTCCTCATCTAGATGAGCCCAGAACTCCCACCTGTGGCTTCTTGATTCATGGCTGGGTGAAGTGGTACACAAGGCAAACCTTGGTTTTGAGTCAAGACGTAAAGGAAACCAAGGCCAGACTGTAACTGTGAAAGGTGGTGTGACATGGAAGAGAAGGTAGGAATGTCAAATTCAAGAGAACTGGTAGAAAGAAATAATAAGTCCAAAAGTAAAGGATAGTAACAAAAGAGAGAATAAAGTGAGTAAATTTGCATAATTTTGGGGTCATATTATGAACTTGGATTTAATGAATCTGGATGGTCATGTGCTTGGGTGTTAGGTGAAAATTAAGGATGATTCTAGAATGTCACTGGACTCCACATTAAAATATGCTTTAAAAGAACATCCCCACATCATCCTTGGCACATGAGAAGGGAGGCAGCTATTCAACACAAGATTGGCAGTGCCGTTGCAATAGAACATGTCATCTGGTAATTTTAGAAGCATAGAAACTGGAAAGCAACTGATGAGTGAGATTGAGAGTATAAATCTAGATGATACTCTAAGGGGTCGTTGGGGGCCCAGAGAGTCAGTACTGTGTACTGGTTAAGTATGTCTCAAGAGCTGAATTTCCTAGCTTTGAATTCCAGCTCTGTGACCTCAGCAAGTGACTTAATCTTTTTCTGCCTTTGTTTCCTCTTTTGTAACATAAGCATAATACGTTGTCTACATTTTAGGAATGTTCAGTGGATTAAGTGAGCCTTACGAACAGCGCCCAGCCCACAGTAAGGCCTGGCAGATGTTTGCACTGGTATTCTTTCTATTAAAGGAAGCACACTCTTTAGGGGAAACTAAAGAGATAGAATGCTTTTTTCATCCAATTATTTTAAGATATGAAATCCTACATATTTTATACAAGGTCCCTCCCTGGGCAGATGGAGTTCTAAACTGTTCACAGTGTAAGGCAGTGTGAATGACACTACTGCAAATTCAGTCACAGTGTCAATCTGCTGACAGTAACTGTTTCCCTTTGACATTTCTCAAAACCAGGACACCATCTTGATTGCTCCAAGTGTGAGAAAGAAGTTCTCAAAGAGACTCTGAGCTTTAAAAATGTTAGCCTGCCTGTGGAATCACTCCTGCGAACACCGCATCTTATGAGACAAATATCTTCCAGTATCTCTGCGTCGTCAACTCTTTTTAAAATAATAGAACTGTATAATTGGGGAAATATTGCTCTATAAAACATACAGCTTTGCTGTCAAGAAAAGGGAGAAAGGAAAAAAATGGTTAAAAGATTTAAAGAGTGGGAAAAAAAAAATTTAAAGACTGGATCGCGGGAAGCGGCTGTGGCTCAATCAGTGGGGCTCCCGTTTGCCATGTGGGGGGCCCCAGGTTCGGTTCCCGGGGCCTACTGGTGGGGGCGGGCCTGCCTGCACGGCGTGGTTGGCCGACGGGGGGGGGGGGGGGGGGGGGGGGGGGGGGCAAAAAATGAATAAAAAAAAAAAATCTTAAAAAAAAAAAAAAAAAAAAGACTGGATCGTAAGTCTGGAAACAGATATTCAGTCTTCGAGGGAACTTTATGGCTTAAGTGAGTTGGCGAGAGTACTGTGTCCTTGATCAGTGTACCACAGGTGAGCTGCAAGATCAAACTAGAAAGAATATGAGGGAGAATAAGCTCCTTTCTTCTTAGCTCTTGTAAATACTGTGGTGTTTGAGCAGGACCCTGCCAAAGTCATTTTAAAAAAGTACTGTGAGAACTGAAGAAAATCATGTGGTAAGACTGCTTGCCAAACAGGCTGTACGTAAACCCTGCCTCTCTATCAACTTACTGTCAATCCATCTCCAGGATATGTAGGTTTCAATACAGCCACTATTCTGGTCCTTTTGCACTAAAGGTTACTGATAACTCACTAACCAAATTTGTGAGGAACTGCTCAATGAGAAGAGGAGGGATTTCAGGTTATTTTACCCCTCTGGCATTCAGTTTTCCCTGAAATTTAAAATACTAAACCCTACCCTGCTCAAGCCCACTAAAATACAATGTCCATGGGTGGTTAGGACAGTCTTGATCTCTTCGTGGAAGAAATAAAAGGTGGGTCACTCTTGCTAAACTCAGCCTTGGAAGAGTTTTAGAGACAAGGGAAAGCATATAGTCTGTTTCCCTTTCTGAGCTATATGAGGGTTTAGGAACCTATTGGTTTTGGTTGTCCAGTTAACTGAGTTGGAGTAATTGCAGTAAAAAATTACAAAACCACACCACAGTGATGTTAGAATAGAGAGATTTATTCTGATTAGAGCTAATATGTAGTGGGAAGAACTATGAAGTATCTACATAAATTTCTGAGAATCAATCATAGATGTCATATAGTCCACCTTAGTCAGGGTGAATAGGCAAACTGATATCCGAAAGCAATATGTAGATAGTATGTTGAAAAAAAACAGACTAAAACGCCAGCCTTTGAATCCTGAGAGCCAGGGAAATGTCCCTAAATGAGGCCATATCTGTAGAAGCCATAATTCTTTTTGTAGCCTATATTGAGTACTTTAAAAATGAGTTTTATTAACAAAAAGTGACTTTACTCTATGGTTAATCATGTTAAAAAAACGCTCCACGTAATCACTGTGAAATTGAATGTTGGTAAATAAGCTGATTAATATTTATTTAAGTCATTTTTAAATGAAGAAAATAAGGAATAAGACATTGGGCCATGATAAGCAGAATTGCCCTTAGAAGCCACCCATCTCAGAGGGCCAATTTCTAGTTGTGGTTATTTCAGGAGCTGATCTAAACTCAAGGTATGGTTTCAACTATTCAGGGTCTTCACATGAATTTGATGTGGATAAACTAGGGCATACAATTCATCAATAAATGCTATTAATTTTTCTGGAACAATTTAAAGGGAAGATCAGGGTTTAGCTATTTGTACCTCTTTGTGGTGCACCTGAAGATCCTGTGGCTGTGTGTGGAGCACTACGTTCTTGGGACAGGGGCATTGACTGCCCTTCCCTTTAAAGGGATCCCCTTGACTCTTGGAGAAGGACCAGAGGCACCATACAACTTTCTCTAACTAGAAGTTAAAGCTCTGGATGATGACTTTGAAAGCAATGACTAGGACAAATTCACCCTGATCATGAACTAGATACTGTACCACCCAAGAACAACTGGGAAAATTCTCCTGGCAAGATGTCCATTTAAGTAATTTAGATATTTTTAAAGGATATCACGCCCCCCCCCCACCTTTTCCTATCAGTTGAAATGCATGTAAGTCATAAATTATAAATATAAATAATAAAGGGGATGGTGAGGAGGTCATCATAGTTACAGTTTATTGTGTGGCTAGTATGTGTCTATAGCTTTACCTACATTATCACAGTCTTTCAAATTACTCTGCATAGAAGTTCTGACTTCATTTACACACAAGGAAACTGAGAATCAGGAAAGTTAGATAATTTGTCAAAGTTTACAGAGCTAGAAAATGGCAGAGATGGGATTTAAATCCAAGTCTATCTAACTCAAAACTCATTATCTTTCCAGTATCAAAAATAAAACAATGTTGAATAGATAAATGAATAGTGTTATTTCTGTTTCCTTCTGCTAACTTGTAAGAACCTCGGGATATGCCAGCACTGGCTGTAATGTGATGAGTCTCTTGTGGAGAAGGTATGCTGGACCTGATTGTAATTAGAAATGTATTCATTCAGCACATATGAAGCCCTTCTATGTTCATGGCTCTCTATGGAGTTCTGTTTGGAATTAAAAAACACAACAAAACTGGGAGCCTAGATTAGGAGTCAGTTGACCCTAAGAGATTTTGGGTTCCTTGGTTATGGAGACCCTGAGAAAACAACTTTACTTATCAGAATCTTAGTTTCCTCATTTATGATACAGGGGTGCTAATATCTACTTTATCCATTTTATACCATTGTTTTAAAGATTGAGTTGAGGTACTCAAAAAAGTTTTAAGTTATAAATGAAAGGAATATAAAAATACAGTGTATGATCCAACAGCTCCAAATCACAGTGATACAAATGGCTATGGAAGTTCAGGTGGGGAAATCATACCCAGCTGCGAACTGGGTGTGAGGGACGGCGTGGTGCCATGTCATGGGTGAATGCTAACTTAACCTCAGATGCTTATAGGTAGGCTGCTGATTGATGCTGAGGCATTTAACCAGGGAGTAAAGTGGCAAATATATTATGAACTTTCTGGAAAGGAAAATCAGGGTTTAAATGAGAAAAATGGTACACACTATGTGATTTGGGGCTACCTTTTTGTAGGCAAGGAGAAAAAAAATGTGTGGGAAGTGAGCCATCAGGTGATGTAGGAAGGACGTGGTGTACAGAGCATCAGTGCTACATTTTAAACTCCAAGGAGACCTGAGGAAACCACAGTTAGATGTAGCACTCTACTCTCCTTTCACCGCTTTCTAGAGGACACTCACCTTGCAGTGCATGCTGTAAGGTAACTTATTCTACCCAACATCCCATTAACTGGACATTCTCTATTGACAGACACTCCCCACTCACAGAAACAACTCTGTGACCTTAAGGATGATGTGTAGGCCTTATAATATGCCTGTAAAGCAATTTCTAAATCATCAAAGTATGATGAATTATGTCCAAAATAAATATCATGCCAAAAATATTTCCTGTGTTCTAAATATCTCACAACATAATAACTTATTTCACCTGTGAGTTTCTAATTAGCAAAACATCTGGGTAATTAAAAACCACCCTTCTCTACCCATGCTGAATAAAGGAGGTTACTGTAAGTACTAACCTAGAGATGTCATAGATAGATAGAAATTCAAATTGGATAACATTGATGAGTTTATAGATTTTTAAGAGCATAATACCATTCCCAAGGTGAGACCCAGGATATGAAGGAAGAAGACACATGACTCAAACAGTTGGAATAGTTAACAGGTAAGTCATATTTTTTTGTCTTTTATAACCCGTGCAGCCTCATTGTTAAATATCTTGAGAACTCAGTGACACACTGGAGAGAGAGGAATTTAAAGTGGTAATAGACAGGGTCAAGACCAGAGGAACAAATGTGGCTGGGCAGCTTGCCTCTTGGGGTGACTATTAGTGCAAATTTCAATATTCCAGTGTCTATGACACTGTTCCATAAAGAAATCCAATGTGGCGGGGTGACACAGCAGAGGGAATCCCCCTTAATATACCCTTCTGGATGGATAGCAGTGCTGTGATTATTTGACCAAAATTTGTGGTGTGGAGAGTTGGGGCTGAGTCAAGCAGAGGTTGAGAACCCCAGGAATTCAGGGTGTTTGTCTCAAAGGGCAATTAGTACAATCAGTCCACCAAGGCTATGTGCTCTGTGGTCAGCGCCTTACTCTAAAGAGAGGTAACGATGGATGAGGTTAGAAGGTGGGGCTGCAGCTTCGAGAATATGTCTGTCTGAGCCACCTGTGTCACACTAGATACTAGTCTTCAGGCAGCAAGGTCGATTCTGCTTACTACCAACTACTAGACTGGGTCTCATATTTGGAAGGCTGAGTCTGCAGACTGAACTCCTTCATACCTACAGGTAGGCGGGTTTTTGGTTGTAGGGATGACAATGACATGTTTCCAAAGCTATTCTGTGGCCTACCAATTTTCTGTTTTGACAAAGTTTTCTCAAAGTGGAAGGAGGTAAGGTGGGCTGTGAGCCAGTAGAGTCACTAGAGACATTGTCTCAGTTTTGAGATTCTTCCGAAAGAACTTTTGGTTTAGCCAATCCATTCATTCTGAGGCTTTAGAGATGTTACAGAGGGGATGGATGGGTATGATGTAATGCTGCAGTTACAGCAATTTTGGAAGGATTTTTTTTTCTTTCTTTTTTTCCCCCTGCACGTAGAAATAGTATAAATAAGACCACAATTAGGTGGGTAAAAGAAAAAAAAAAAGTTCCTCATATTTAAGTATATGATTTATTTTTTTGTTTTACAACAAATATTATTTTAGGCCTATTCCCATGACAGGCTGACTTTTTAATCTTCATCTAAGAATTTGCAAGAACATAGATTTAATATGAACATTAATCTTCTTCAAGAGGAGTAGTTCTAAAATTTTTCCAGTTTGTGATGGTTTTAAAACATGTCTGCAATTTTTTGACACTCCTCGCATTGATCAGTGAAGACTATATCCACTCCCCCCCAATCTAGGGGGGGTTTGGTGCTATGTGACTGACTCTCTGAATAGAATATGTAATGCCCCTGACTGCCCAGGCTCTGTTAGAAGAGGCTATGCAGCTTCTGCTGGTTGGTTTCTCCTGGGAAACTCTCTGACAGCCCTTGACTTCCATGTAAAGAGCCTAGCCACCCTGAGGCCATCATGTGGAGAGACCATGTGGAAAGATCAGAGGAGTCCCAGCTGCTCTAGTCACACTGTTTTGAGTCCTTCCCACTCACACACCAGACATGAGGCTACCCCAGCCATTCTCCTGCTGCAACCTTAGTAGAGACCTTAAGTGAGAGCTGCATGGCTGAGCCCAGTCAACCCCCAGGTTCATGAGCAAAATAATGATTGTTCATGTTTTAAGCCACTCTCTTGGAGTACTTCATTACCTGGCAATAGATAACCATAACACAGTTTGACGAATATTTCTATGAACTATTTGTCTCCTGTTGGGGAGCAACAGGAACTGGTGGTGACGGTGGTGGTGAAAGGTACAGTAACTAATGAATTTGATGGGTTGGCTAAACAGAATATAGTGGAAGTTGATCCTTACTGCAGAAGTATTTCCACTTTTCCTTCTCACTTAATTCATTTTATCCCTTCTCTCTTAACTTCTTTTCTCTTCTCTTGCTTCTATGGCTAAAAAAAAAAAATTCCTTATGATCCCTGCACCTCTTTGTAGGATACTAGAAGATTCCCAGCCTCTCTTGCAGTTAGGTTGAGGCCATGGGACTACAGTCAGTCCAGTGGAATGTGGGCAGAAGCAATGTAAGCTTCTTCCATGCCTGGCCCTAAAGTGATACATTCCCTTTCCTTTTGCAGTGACCTCGGAGACCACATATTTCAGGAGGTGTAGGGGGCTACCCTAACCCACATTGGCTGTGAGGTGAGTGAGAAATAAATTTCTAGTCTGCTAAACCAGTGGGATGTTGAGGCTCTTTATTCAGTAGCTAGTGAGCATTTCCATAACTTATATAGAACCCTTTGCCCTGACTCACTTTTTGCCAGCATGGAAGCACACAGGAGGCACAGCCGTTCTGTTGAATACCTCATGCAGCCTTCATCCTCCGCTGTCACATATCCAACCTGCCCGGGAGGCAAGCGGTAGATGCTTAAAGAGTTAGAGCTTCCCTTGGGACTTTGAGCCCCCCTCCCTTTAGTATACTGATCTGGCTTTTATAAAATCACAGGCCTAACATCTGCTAAAGGAACTTGACAGTCACATTTCATCCTGCCATTGGGGCCAGAGACTCACAAAGAGAGACCAAAATGATGGAAAATACTTCACAGCTGAATTTTCTATCCCAAATGAATTGCATTAATATACTTCTGAAGTATCCCAAAGCAGGAGAAGTAAAAGTGGTGGAAAGAAGTATAGAGAAAACTTCGATCAGCCCCCCAAAAGAAGAGTGATCTTTCATATAATACTGTTTTCTGCCAGTTAAATTAAAATATATTTCCCTCATTCCAGTCAGCCAGTATAGAAAATAAAACAGTGGCATATAAAAGTTAAGCATTAATCAGGTTTCTTGGCTATCGTGATTTCAAGAGAGTTGTGTATTTTCTAACTATTCCCCTTCTTTCCAGTAGGAAAGGGAAAGAATGAAGAAAAAAAAAAAAAATACCCCCAAATGGTTTTCGAATGCTCATAGTCATTATCTCTCTCCGTCTTGCTCTTTATTTCTCTCTCTCACAAACACATTACAGTTTCTAATCATCCACCAGCATGAGAGAATAATGACCATCTTGCGCCATTCGAAAAAAGCCAAAAGGTGGTGGGGGAGGGGAACAGGGACAAACTATCCTTTGCCCCAGGAGGGAGTTCTTGGGGTCCTGAGGTAATAGCTCAACACTGCCCCACAGGTCATCTGACCCCACAGTTAAGAAAAAATGCTGGCACCGGAGATAAAAGGGATATAATGAAAATGTAAACGAAAAACTTTATACCAGGCATGGCCTGACAGAGGGAAGATTGATATCCCATGATGCTTTGTCTTGATGAGACAATGAAAAATAACCACCACAGCAGCTGTGTCAATATCAGACTTGGTAATGCACCACTGGCTGTGGGTTTTTATTTAATCCGCTTTGCTTTAAGATGATAACGGTTGTTACTTTTCAGTGCCTGTCTGTCAGCGCCCAGCATTGCAATATTCCTCCGCAGCTCTGAGAGCGGGTTTCATTTATTTTAAAATACCATTTCACACACTGCTGACTTTTAACAGTGTTCTGTGTGAGTTTGTGAGATTGAATAGTGACAGAAACAACACTTTTTATGAGAATACAGAATATTAAAAACGGGGCACAATATACAGATGGCAGTTTTCACTACAGCTTGTTTTTTCCCCCTTGCTTCTGCTACTGAGCTTTCCCGCTGAATGCATTTGTAGTAACACCATAAATGTCACTTTCACTGACTGCCTTTTGGCATTTTATTTAAATGGAATTCAACTCTGGCTTGCTGCTGCCGCTGTTGCTGCTGCCATTACCAACTTGTTCTAGGGTAGCTCCGTTTTACAAAATCATCCTGTTGGCTTCATTTGTCATGGCCCCAGATCGGGAAATTTATGGATAACCACTCAAAGCTAAATCCTTGGCAAAGAGCGGAGGGCCCAGAATTCTAAAAGAAAGACTTCGGCGAGGGACATTACTAGAGCCATATGTGTTTGACCTTTGCGGCCACCGCTTAGTGAAAAACACTCCTCAACTCTGGCAACACTCCTGACCAAAGTTGCTTCATCATGGTGGGGGAAAACCAACACATAAAACTGTCTTCAGCTGAATGCCACAGGAAAGGACTCTTGAGAGACAGGGCTCTGCGTGACGTCTGTTATTACTGACTTGAAATACTTTGGTTGAAAAGTTAAAACCGGGCCCTGGCTTCTCTCCACCGATCCTCATCTTGGCAGATACGTGCTTTTGCTGCAAGGCCTCTAGACATGTACGAGGGGTGGCATTTTGCTGCCAACATGATGTTGACATGTGCAAATTCCCCTTTCTCTCCTTTTGCTCTTGCATATAACATCCATTGCTCCATCAATTCCGGAGACAAAGTAGAATAGACAGGGGTGGTGAAGCCTTTTCCTGGGAGAACCTGCAATTTGGGGGAAAGCTAGCTTCTTGCTTAGGCCAAATGAGGCTAGAAATGATCTGCTAAATCCAGCCATAAAAATGTGCCCACATTTCACAGGCTTAGGCCTGAATCAGAGAGCCTGAGAGATTTCTAGGCGAGAGCTCGAATTTCCAGAAAATTGGAACTCTTTATAGGAAAAAAAAAAAAAAAAAGAAAGACCAACATAAAATACAATTCAAAGCCCGCTACTGGTCTCCGACTATGGTATTCATCTTTTTTGTGTACAAAACTCCTTAGAAGCATTTTAATAGACCTGACTAGTTTCTGAAGACATTTGAAAGTCTATCTTAACCTCTTTGAATCCTTTTAATTAGGAAAGTTGGAAGAGGTAAGGGTTGGGAGACTAGAGAGATACCTAAAAAATAAACTTTGGAATCTCTTTGTTTTGGACTACTTATACTTATTTCCAAATTAATTTCCATAGGCCTTTCAAAAGTGCTGAAGTAAAGGTAACATGACATTGTATTAGGCCATTAACATATTTAAATATATTTGTACAATGAAACTACCCAAGACCCCTGAAATAAAGGAGGAAAGAAAAAGAGAAGTGGATCCCAGGCAGGGAAAACATCTTTTACTATTTATGGATCTCAAATAACACCTAGCACAGAAGTTCTTCTCTTTGTATGCATTTCCCATCTTGGTGAAAGGCAAAGCCATCTAATCGATTTTCTTAGACAATAATCTTGAGAGTCATTCTTCCTTCTTCCCTGTTAGGCAATCCTCTCTTTCAATCAATCACTAGGTTCTGACAAGAAGATCTATTTAATATGATTCAAGTATATCTATTTCTCTCCATCACTACTGCCGCCACGTTAATTTTTATCATTGTTGATGCACCAGTAGTCTTGCCCTCTTTTCTCCTCAAATGTACCCTTCCTAATGTTGCCAGAGCAATATACTAAAACAAACCTATAGTCATGGCACTTCACCCATCAAAATCTATGCACCATTCTTCGTTTACCTGCTTTCATGAAAGAAGTTTTCTCTGAGCACATGAGTGCACAGCAATCTCTATCCTTCCTTCCTTACTGTCTCTCATTTGACATAGTTTGTGTTCATTGTCCTTTTAAGTCCTCCATATGAATATGCTTTTTCTCTTCTTGTAGAATATAAGGGACCACATTTATAGTTTTGATATCCCCAACAATACCTAACCCAATGTCATGTACCCAATAGATGATGGATAAGTATTCATGGGGTTTGCTGAGTCATGTATTTGTCTAGCATCTAGCACAGTGCCAGATGCATTTAGCAACAACAGGCACTTTTAAAACTAAGGAATTAGTAATAATATGGGAAAACAGCCTTCTACTATATATAGTGCTCAACAGAACGATCTTCTAGCCAAGACTCTAGGAAGGGGAAAAACCCCTGCATGAGCACAGAAATCTCAGGGTTTCTTTGGAAATCTTAGGATAGAGATGGTATTTCTACTTCCAAATCCTTCTTCTTGAACTACATTGAATTTTTTGACATTTAAGACCATAATTGAGCTCAGTGTGGTAGATTGAATTATGTAGCCCAATTTAGACATATTTTTGGTCTGATCTGCATTCCTGAGAGTGTGAACTCATAGTACACGGTATCTCTTTAAGATGTTATTTTAGCTAAGATGTGGCCCAACTGAATGAGAGTGGTTCTTAATCTGAATTACCAGAGTCCTTTTTAAGCAGAAGAAATTCAGACATAGTCAGAGAGAGCAAAGGAGGAGCCAGAAGCCAGAAGTCAAGGAAACACGGAAGTCAAGGGAACCCGGAAGAGAAAGCCACATGGCTATGTGACATTAGACAGAGATGCAAGCTGGGAACACCAAGGGTTGCAGCAAGTCAGCACTAGGTTGTTACAGACTTTGGGGAGAAAGTATCACCTTGCTGACACCTCAGTTTTGGACTTTTAGTCTCAAAATTGTGAGTGAATAAATTCCTTTTTAAGCCAATCCATTGTCGTAGTGGCCGGGAATATACTCAGTAACTCTTTCGGGGGCCTATTGAGAAGAGCTGACACATCTTCTCTTCCACCACCATAACTGGTGAGGCAGCAAAGGAGTTATGGAGGCTTCCTTTCAAAGGTTCGTGCACAATTTGTCTTTTTCAGGAAGGGCACATTAGAATTGGATATAAGGAAGTCTAAGCAAATCTCATCTCTAAATTTTATCTTTTACTGGTTCTTTCATCTTTTAGAATTTGTCATTGAATGTTTATAATTGCTTTGACTTACAAACTAATTTTTTAGTGGAAAATCTGTAATTTTAACATTTCTGAGTATTTCAGCACAGTGTTTTTGACTTTTATGATTTCTGTCGTCTCTCTCTCTCCATCTCTTGATCTTCTGCCCTTTCTTTGTTGGTCAACCTCTGCTCTCCTCAAGAATATGTATGTCCATTTCTTAATCTCATAGTACCAGGCTTTAAAGGACCTACCTCTCTCCATGACCCCCATGTATGACCAGAGGGAAAAAATATTGGAGAAGGAATCAGTTAAAACAATTTCACTCAAACAAAAAACGCAGCCCAAATCCCTTTTCATTCAGTTCCCACAAGAAATGTAAAACTTGAAGCTGCAAAGGACACAGAAACAAAGTGTTTTCCATGGTGAGTCAATGGGCCTTTCAGGAAAGGATGCTAATTGCATTCTTCTCCAGGCAAGTGTGACTTGTGTGACTGGCAGGAAGCTCTCTCTGACCTAAGAAGCATTGCCAAGGTGAGGTTGTCACAAGGTTGAACTGTGAGTCAGCTGTTTTTCCAGAGGCTTCAGACCAAGAAAATCTTTATTTTCAAGAAAGAGAGACAAAGTAACATTCCCCTGCCCTGTTTCATAAGGAAAAACAGTTTCTCACGTTCCAGGGCTTAAAATGGAGCTGATTTGAAAGAATATTTAGGGGTCTTCCAAATCTTTAGTCCCCAGGTTTAAACCTCTTCTCCAGAGCTTTGCCCTCTATCAACTCAAGGCAACAACAGCTCTTTCATCCAGGACTACAGAACAAAGTTTCTGGATCTCTGGCTATATCAGATTTCCTAAAAATTAAGATTATCTTAAATTAACACTCTTTTGTCTCCAGGATATTATGAGTGACTTCCTTGTCATTCTGTCATCTTCAAAGAGGACTCCAATATCTGGCTAAAGGCCTTCTTGGTCACCCAAAATACTACTTAAATTACCAGGGAGATCCAGTGCCCATGTTCAACATCAAATCCAATGTCTCCAAATTACAGTTCCTTGACATATTTGATTCTCACAATTTACATCCTCTCCCTTTCAGCACATCTGTGGTCTTGTGTTTTCTGAACTAACACTTTATCCTTTCATATGCTTTGCTCTTTTACCTTCCTATGTATATATGCTCTGATATAATCATGATCTCCAATTCCTTGGCTATTCTTGTTCTCTAAGGCTGCCAGGACCCCCATCCCTGCCTGTCTTTTCTTCATTCACAATCCAGGATAGTCACCATGATAGTACATCGTGGAGTCTTTGGGTTGGAACTCTGAATCCCCCACTTCCTTATTCTCCTGCCTCCCTGTTTCAGTGCTGTCAGTGGGCCACATTATACATTCTTTGCCAACTCTCCCTTCCCTTTCTCTAAAGCAGCTCTTTCAGTCCTTCACTCTCCTCACAAGTTCCCTGCCTCAGCAGCCAACCTCTCATCCGATAAGGAAATAGAGGCTGTTAGACTTCTAACTTTGGCCCACTGGAGACTCATACTCTCGCAAATTTAACTACTTCTTATATGGGCTCCCAAATCTGTATTTTCATTTCCAGTGTGTTCCCTTCACAGATATTTGAGTTCATGATCCCAATTTTCCAATTAATATTTCCTGTTGATTATTGCTCATTTCCCTTAAAAATCAACATGCCCCAAGCTGAACTTATTATATTTCCCTCTTCCTAGGACTGGGATAGAAAATAAATTTGATACTGTATTCAAACTCTAAGTCAGTGAAGAAAGTAAGTATACAATGTAGAAAATAATGAGAAATAGAGTCAATAGGACTTAATGACCAACTGAATATGTAGCGAGAGTGAGAAGTCTAGGATAACACTTCCAATTTGGTTTGGGTGACTTGGCTTATGTAGTTTCATGAGAGAAGAAGGGATACAAAAGGAAGAACATATTTGTGAGTTTAAAAAATGAGGTCAGTTCTAGGCAAGTATAATCTGAATGCCTTTATATCCAGAAGGTAGGTAGGTAAATGAAACTTGAGTTGACATTTTGAAGTTAGCAGCATAGAGATGGTAGAGTTGTGGGACTGGAAAATCTTGCCCAGAATATATATTCAATAAGAAAAGATCACAGGTGAAAGCCTATGGTACGCCCTTGTTTAAGAGGCATTTTGAAGAAAGGAACTTGAAAATGAGATTGAGGGGAATGTGGTAACTCACAAGTGAATTGGATAAGCAGTTTAAGATAAAAGGAGTACTCAAAACAGATGCCAAAAGGAAGCCAATAAGATTAGAACTGTTCAGTGGCCATTGGACCTGACAAATAATGAGTTATTATTGACCTTAGCACGAGTCCTTTCAGTGGAGAGGTTGAGGTGGAATGCAGATTCCAATGGACGAAGGGAATATTGAAGGATGCAAATTCAAAAGGGAGAGAAACATACACCACCATCTATAGCATAAAGCAGACTTGTAGAGAGCTATAATACATCAGAAAATGTTGACGACAGGCTGTGGGAGGAGCAGGGAGGAAGCAATTCCTACTGAGTTGGGAGATTGGGAAAGGTTTCATTAAGAGATAGAATTTGTGCTGGTTTTAAAAGACTAAGTAGGATTGGTAATCAGCATTGTTGAAGCATAATTTACATACAATACAATGTACCCATTTAAGTTCAAGGAATTCACAAATATTTACCCCTGTGTAATCACCACCTCATTCAATATAGGCAGTACTTCTATCATTCCAAAATATTTCATTGAGCCCATATGCAGTTGACATCCACTCTACCGCTTGCTCCAGGCAACTACTGCTTTGTTTTCCGTCACTAAAGATTAGTTTTGTCTGATCTATAATTTCATATAAATAGAATCATGCATATGCATTCTTTTGTACAGCCTAGTTTTGCAATTCATCCATGTTGCATACGTAAGTAGTAATTTCTTTTAATACTGAGGAGTTGTCCATTGTATACCATAATTTGTTTATTCATTCATTTTTGGGTTGTTTCCAATTAGTAGCTGTTGTGAACAACATTGCTATAAACATTCATGTACAAGTCTTTGCGTTTACATATATTTTTATTTTCCTTGGCTATGGACTTAGGAGAAGAATTTCTGTCATATGATAAGTGTATGTTTAACTTCATAGAAAACTGACAAACTGTTTTCCAAAGTGGTTACGAATTTTTTACACCCCACCAAGTAATACATGAGACTTCTAGTTGCTCTACATCCTTGCTAACATTTGATATTGTCAGGCTTTTAACGTTAGTCTTTCTAGATGGTGTACAGTGGTATCTCATTATGGCGGTCAAATACATTTTCTGTAGATTGAAATAATCCTATGGTTTTCCTGTAGTTTCTTTTCTCATAAGTCTCTTTGGAATTTGTTTGAGATTAACCTCATTAAATGAGTTGGGAGGTATGTCCCCTTCTCTACTTATTGAAAGTGTCTGTGTAGGTTAAGTAATATTTCTTCCTTAATTATTTTATAGAACTTAAAGTGAAGTCATCTGGACCTAGAATTTCCCTTGTGGGAATGTTTTAATATCAAATTCAATTTAAGTAGAAATAGGATTATTCAGGTTTTTTTTTTAAAGTTGATTTTGGTAAATTGTGTTTGTCAGGGAACTTGTACATTGTATTTAATTTAATAGAAAGTTGTTGTTAATGCTCGATTAGCCTCTTTGTTAGAGTTTTTATTTGGAAATATTTTTAAATTTATGAGAAATTGCAAAAATAAAATAACTCAAGAAAAACTCACATACCCTTTATTCAGATTTACCTATTGTAAAGACATCATTTGTTTTATCATTTATCCTATCTCTATATAACTATATCTCTATATATCTAATCTATTTATATCTATCTAATATATAATTATTTTTCTGAGTAATTGGGAGTAAACTATATAGATATATATCATCGTCCTTTACTGCTAAATACTTCAGTGTGTGTTTCATAAAAATAGGGATATTCTTTTACATAACCACAGTACAGTTATCAACTTCATATATTTACATTAATTCAATACTTTACCTTCCATTTTCCAAATTTTGTCAGTTAATCTAATAATATTATTAATAGCATTTTTTTTTCCTATACAGGGCAAGATTCAGTCTAGGGTTAGATATTGCATTTAGTTGTCATCTTTTTAGCCTCTTTTAGTCTAGAAGATTTCCACAGCTGTTCTTTGTCTTTTATGACATTTTTGAAGAGTAAAGTACCCCCAATTTTTTAGTAAAATATTCCTAATTTTTTGTTTGGTGTTTCCTTGTGAATAAATTGAAGTTAAGCATTCTCAGCTGGATATATCCTTCTATGATTATTGCCTCTGGGAGTGATGTTATATCCTTCTATGATTATTGCCTCTGGGAGCACACAATAGCCATCTGTCCCTCACAGGTATTGTTAATTTTGATCACCAGTCAAGGTGTTGCCTGGCTTTTCCTTTACATGGTTAATGTTTTTTTCCCTTCCCTTGCAAATAATAAGCAGTTTATGGAGAGATATTTTAAGACCATGCAGATATTCCATTCCTTACCAAAATTTTCTCCTAGATTTAGCATCCACAATGATGATTCTTGACTAGTCTAATATTTACCATGATGATCACAAAATGATGATTTTCCAATTTCAGCATTCCCTCCCTATTTGCTACTTAGCAGGCAGTAGTCTGCTGTAAGCAAAAGAGCTCCTTCCCCTCTATTAGCACCTATCTGTATATCTATTATTAGTATGGACTCATTAATTCCTATTTTTCAATGGCTTATAATTCATTACTATACTTAATTATTTTGTTGCTTAAATTGTCTGATATTTGTCCAGTGGGAACATATTCAAGCTGGTTTTTCTGAAGCTGTGACATGTCCCCATCATTTTTATTCAGCACTTCCTTTTTTCTTTTCTTTTCTTTTTTTTTTTTTTTTCTGGCATAACCAGATATTTCAGGTCCATCTTGTACCTATTCTGACCCATACCGGGAATTAGAAATTTCTTTGAGGAACCTGGTTCCTTTTAGGGGCATAAAGAACTGGAGACCAAGACCTGGGTACTAGGTATACTCATTTATACTGGAGTGTCTTTGCTTCTTGACCCTTATCAGGCAGAGCTAGGAAATGGATTTTAGTATACACATGCATTTATACAAATATACTATAGTTATACACAGACATACACACATGTGCACTTCAGCATAAATATAAGCATATATACACATTTGAGAAATTTTGAGTTCACACCAATACCTCCAATTTTTTTGTTGTCTCGTTTAAGGCTTGGTGGCTTGAAGTCTACTTTCATACTAGGATTGCAACCTTTTACTTTTTATTGTTTCCATTTCTTTGGTAAATCATCATTCATCCCTTTATTTTACCCTCTGAATTATTTCTGTGTTTTAAATGTGTGTATTTTATATGTAATAGAGTTGGATTTTACTTTATAAGCAAATTTAAAAATTTTCCTTTAATGGGCAAGCTAAACCCATATTTATTTATTTATTTATTTATTTTATTTTTTTAATTAATTTATTTTTTATTGTGGGTAAAAAATCAAAATTTTCACAATACATACCAATATTTGTAATATGATAAATAAATACATATACATATATGTGCATTTGCTTACAAAAATGTTATATATATATATATATATATATATATATATATATATTTTTTTTTTTTTTTAAGAGGTGTTTAGATTACCTAAAATATTACACGGAACCTACCGGGATTCCCATGTTACCCACCTCCCACACCTCCCACCACATCCCACACAAACATCTCCCAAAAGTGTGGCCCACCACCCTCAATGGACTTACACATCCTGGGGCCTTGCCATCAACCATAGACCACAGTTCACATCGTAGACCACACTCTCTCCCACACAGTTCTGAATGGTGTGTGCTGATTTAAAATGGCCTACATCAATTGCCACAGCGACACTCAGGACAACCTCCAACTCCCGAAAAAGCACCTGTATTTCAACTGCACATCCCCTCCCTGCCCCGAAAGTGTCCATTGGCCACCGGCTCCACCTCACTGTTATAATTTCTTCCATTGCTAGAATCACCATATGTGTACAACAGAATACCATCAAGTCCACTCTAGTCCATAGTTCTTCCCCCAATCCTGAGGTGACTGGGATGGTGATGTCCACTCCACCTCCATATAAGCCCATGGATATAGTGGGTGGGATGATCTGCCTGCAGATGCAGGCCCTCTCCATTCCCTGGGCTGGCCGTTGCCCATCGTTGTCTCCTCGCCAGGTGACTTGGATGAGTCCATTGAGCTGTAGGGAAGGAGTTGCAGCTCCACCGAGATTCCACGCACACCTGGCACATAGATAGGTCAGAGGCTCCAGTCTCTGGAAGTACACCTAAAAACTTCAGCATCACATATGGGTTTGAATAGAAGGGACTGATGAACCATGTGCAGGGAGGACTTATTTGAGTCCATATAGCTTATATTTATTTTTATGGCTGTAGTGTTTTATCTCAATTCTGTCATATTATTTTGTATTATAATTACTGTATGCATTTTGTTGTGTTAACTGTTTTTCTGTTTGTTCTGTGCCCTTGCTTTTTTTTTTTTTTTTTAAATTTCTCTTGGTGTATAAGAATGTCCGTATTTTTATTCTAGTGCTGTATTAATTTTCTATTACTACTGTGACAAATTATCACAAATTTAGTGGCTTAAAACAATGCAAATGTATTACCCTAGAGTTCTGTAGATCAGATGGGTCTCACTGGGCTAAACTTAAGATGTTTGCAAGCCTGTGTTGTTTTGAAGGCTATAGGTGAGCCTCTGTCCCCTTGCCTTTTATAGCTTCCAGAGGCAGCCATTTTTCTTGGTTCATGGCCTCCTTCTTCCATCGTCTAAGCCAGCAACATTGGACTGAATCTTTCTCACACTGCCTTGTCTCTGGCTCGCTCTTCTGATTCCCTATTCCACCTTTAAGAATTCTTGTGATTACATTGGGCCCACCCAGATTATCCAGGATAATCTCCCTATTTTATAGTCAACTGATTAGCAACCTTAATTCCATCTGTAGACTTACTTGTACTTTGCCATGTGACCTAATAGGGATTAGGGTTTCAGGGATTAAGACATAGACTTCTTTGGGGGGCCAGTATTCTGCCCACTACAAGTGGTTATCTTTGCATCCATGTTTTCCATAGTACCCTTAATTCCCTATATCCTTACTTAACCTTTTATTATCTGGCAGTTTTAAAATGGTATCTTATAACTTCTACTTATTATCTATTCAACATTCAATGGTTTTATTCTACTTTACCCTTTCTTCTCCCAATTTTAATTGCATTCTTTTCTGTTTTAGAAAGAACTTATGATGTCTTCATATTATTTTTCAACCCATTGTTTTTGACTTAACTTTGCAACTGAATACCTGAAACGCTCACTGTCAGTCTTTTTTGTGAAGTTTCTCCAGTCTTCCTTTGGTTTGAATGAAACTTGTGCTCTAAAAGATTCACCAGGAAGGCCACACTCGTACAGTAGTCCCTGATTTGAACACATGCAAAACTGTTTTTCTGTATCCTTAACACTCAAATGACAGTTTGGCTGATTATATCATACATTCTTTCCTCAAGATTCTTGAAATTGCTGCTTCACCATTGTCTTGCTTTTTTATGTTGTTTCTGAGAAAACTGATGCCAACTTAATTTTCATGTCTTTGTAATTTATTTAATCTGTTTGCCGAAAAAAATGAGACATAGAAATTTGACTGTATGTCTCAGAGTTTATCATTCTAGGTCAGTTTTCATTAGTACCTCCTGGGTCCTTTTAATGTATGGATTCAGGTCTTCTTTTAATTCTGGAAAGTCTCTCTCTTTTTTGTATTATGATTTAAGTTTTAAGACCTTTATAATGTCTTGACTTTTTTCTTCAGGGACACCAATAATATCAATGCTTGCCTTTTTTCTTTTCTATCTTCCATTTCAATCACTTTATCTCTGGCTCTTTCATTTCTTTCTTTATATCATTTAATTCCCATCATTGTTTTAATGGTTTTCTTCAATGCCCTTTTTTAAGATTGCATTCAAATCTCTTCTCACTAGAGCATCTGGTAATTCAGGCTTTTATTTTTTAAAATTTTGTCTTTTTCTTCTATTGCTTTCATAAAGAAAGTCAACTCATTTTATTTCTACTTTTGGGAGGAGGTGTTCATTTTTATTTTTATTTTTGTATTTCTGATTCATGGTGTTAACTAATATCCATTAGCATGTTGTCTTATGGTTTTCTTCAGCTCTGTGTTTTATTTTTTTCTGTTTGCAAATTCTGACATTTTGCCATAGTTCTGCATGGATGGTTTTTTTCCTTCTACTTTGATTCATTTCATGGACAGGGTTACAAGTTTGATAATGCAATCTAGTGGCATTTCTGCCCTATTCTGCTTATAAGCTGTTCTCTTTATCACTAGTGCATAACAATTTGATTATCACGTTCCCTGGTGTGATTTTCTATGTTTATTCAGCTTGGGGTTTGTTGGACTTCTTGGGTCAGTGTCTTTATGACCATCATGGAACTAGAAAATTTCCAGTCATTATTTTTTCAAATATTTTTCCTTTCCTCCTCTTTTTAAAAAGATTGAAATGTACACATATTTTCCCACAGGGCTACTGGGTCTTTTCTTTTGCTTTTCTCCTGTCTTTTTCTCTCTGCATTTTAGTTTGGATATTTTCTATTGCTTTGGCATCAAGTTCACTGATCTTTTTTTTCTTCAATGTCTAATCTACATTCAATCTCATCTATGCAATTTTCAGTTTATATTATTTTCATCTCTAGAAGTTCCATTTTGCTTTTTATATCTTCTATTTCTTTCCTCATTAGGCTTGCTTTTATTTCAATTCTTGAGCAGATTTATAACATTTAAACTAGCTGTTTTAAAGCCTTGATAATTTAATTTTTCTTATCTTTCTGGCTGGGTATGTTTCTATTGGTTGTTTTTTCTCCTTAATTAAGGCAATTTTTTTTTCCCTGCTATTTTACATAACAATTGTTTCTCTTGAATGCTGGATATTTTTAATATTACATAGTTCTCTGTAGGCTTTTGCTGTATTCTTTTTTAAAATATATGAATTTTTATTTTTAAAGAAGCTTTGAATTACATAAATGTTACATCAAAAATATAGGAGGGAAAAAAATTTATAGGAGATTCCTTGGGAGCAGATGTGGCTCAAGTGGTTGAGCACCCACCTCCCACACGGGAGGTCCTAGGTTTGGTTCCTGGTGCCTCCTGAAAAAAACAGAAATAAACAGCAAGCCAAAAAAATGAAAAACCCAACTCAGGGAAGCTTATGTGGCTCAGAGGTTGAGCACCAGCTTCCCTCATACGAGGTCCTGGCAGGTAATATAATTACTCGTGGATCAGATGATTCTTTTGAGGCTTGTTTGTAAATTTTTGTTAGGGCAGGTTTCAGAGTAAACTTTACTCTTCACACTCCTAATGTGAGTCTTCTGGTGTTCCTGTGACTGTCCCATGTTTTCAGCATGGTTTCTTCTCTCTGGCTGGGGAGAACTCAAATGATTTCCAGCTCTGTGTGAGCTCTGGAAGTTTTTAGCTTACAGTTTCTCCTTAATCCCTGTTTCCTTGACAGTTGTTTTTTACATAGCCCTTCCTTTGTGTTGGGTTTCCCTGTGCATGCACAGACTAGTATTCAACCAAAGACCCAAAAGGATCCATGCAGATTTTTGAAACACTTTCTCTGCATAGGTTCCTCCTCTCTGATACTCTGCCCTGCCAGTTCTAGCCACATTGGTGTCTCTGAGCTCAACTCCCTGTCTCCTCAGGCCTGTGAGACTGCCAGGCTTTGTTTGGTGCCCCCTTCCTGCATTGTGCAGTCCATAAATTTCATCCAGGCAGAAACACAGGGTGATCACAGGGCTCACCACATTTGTTTCCATTCTCTAAAGGATCATGGGCCCATGCTGCCTTTTGTTCATTCTCTGAAAGGAGTTGTTTCATATATTTTGTCCAGTTTTCTAGTTGTTTATGGTAGAAGAAAATGTCCCATTCTGTTTTATTGGTAGCAGTGGAAATTAAGTAGAATTTTTCACAGAAGAAATGGAGTGGATGAACAACTCAGGAAGAGAGAAAATAATATGCAAAGGGGCAAAATTTCGTGTTCAAAGAAAAATGTACTTTTTGGGTCATTGGAGGGAACTGGTTGAAGAAGAAAGAACTGGAAGTATGACCTCAAGAGATTGGTTCATTGTAGGCTTCAAATATTTCTTTAGTTTAATCTTTATAGTTAGGAAATGAAGAGTCCTTGAAGGTAGGTACATGGAACTACATAGTTACGTACCACAGTGTTCAATTACTACTTTGTTTTTGTTTTTGAAAAATGGTAGGCTTTTGCTGGGTAAAGAGGGACGAGTGCATTGCAAGAAAGAGTAACAAGAGCTAGGGCAGGATGTGGAAAAAGAAATATAATAGGATAAAGGAGTATATAGAGGGGAAAACAGTTGGCAAATTAGGCTAGAACAATATCATGGAAGTTTTCGCATGCCAGGCTAAGGAGTTTATTCTATTCTTAACAGGCAATGGAGAGTTATTTTTATTATTTATTTATTTAGTTAGTTAGTTATTGAGGTACTAGGGGTCTGGGATTGAACCCAGGACCTCGTTTATGGGAAGCTGGCACTCAATCACTGAGCCACATCCACTCCCCTGAGTTGGTTTTTCATTTGTTTGCTTGTTATTTGTTTTATTTTTTAGGAGGCACCGGAAACCAAACCCAGGACTTCTCATGTGGGAAGCAGGCACTCCACTGCTTGAGCCACATCCACTCCCAAGGGGAGTTATTGAAATTATTGATTGGGGGCATGAAATCAAAAGAATTAGCTACATTTAATTAGATTTATGGATTTTTCTAGCATTGTTTGCTTTTATGTTTGCTTGAGCCAGCCACTCTAATCTAATGTATCAAGAGATTAGTCTTTTAGAAACTGTGGAAGACAAAATTTTCAAATGGCCTCCCAAGATTCCTGGCACCTGGTTAATTAATTGCATACTAATCTGTGTACTGCTTTGAAGGAATTTCGCATCTGTAATTACAGTCTCAAATAGAGAAATACAGAAACTGTTTGGATGGATCTGACCTAATCACACAAGCCCTTTAGAAGCAGAGAATTTTCTCCAACTGGTTAGAAAAGAATTCAGAGAGATTCAAAATGTGAAACAGATTCAACACAAGGGTGGTTCTCTGTTTCTAGCCTTGTAACTGAGGTGACAAGGGGCACTTGAGAACAGCTCTAAGAGATGAGAGTAGTCCAAGGCCAGCAAAAAAATGGGAAATTCAGTCCTACAACCACAAGGAACTGATTTCTGCCAACAAGAGTCATATTTGAAGAGGTCCCTGAGCTCCAGATGACATGGCAGCCTGCTGGCACCTTCATTTCAACCTTAGCAGAGAATCCAGCCATACTCTGCCAAACTTCTGACACCTAGAACTGTGAGCTAATAAAAGGTTTTAAGCTGCTAAGTTTGTGGCAATATGTTATGCAGCATTAGGAAACTAATACAAAAGACTAGCAAGATATATTTTTAAGATTGTTCATCAAGGTTAATTACTAAAGTCTGAACTTCTAAATTAAGAGCCTTTTACGGATTTAATTGTGTTACTTTAAGGCCACTTTACTAGAGATAGTGTATGTTGCAAATTTGCTCACAAAGGACTTTTTGGTTACAAGATAGAACAATATTCATCCAAGTCATTGGAATTTTAGGAATAGATATCAATATACTTAGGATAATGGGAGTGGTTTTCTAGGCTTTTGTCTTTTAAATCTGCAGAACCTGCTCCTGCAGCAAGTATTTGTTGTCACCTAAGCTTCACTACAGCTGGTTTTCAAGACATTCATTTACTACCACTCTTACCCCAGTCCATACTATGATGATGCTTATTCAGTTTGTGATCTGATGCGCTTGAATTCTTGATTCTGTCACCTAGAAAGAAAATGTTCACCAAATTGTGTCTGTACAATAAATATGGCAGCAGATTGTATTTATACTTTTAGATGTTGCTGTTCTTCTGCATGAAAACTGTTTTACAAATTATCCTGCAAACTAGTTCCGCATTGCTGAAAATGACATGTTGACCTTCATGCTGTTGCTGAAATACCATCTCTTCTGTAACTGTTGAAATCCTACTGATCCTTCAATGCTTCTCTATTAGACTGTAGGCCCTTTGGAGTATGTCATGATTATGGCTTGGTCAGAGATGAATCCTTGATCAAAGTTCCTCTAGCTTTGGGAAAGTTCCACATGGGAAATCTAGTAAGGGAAGAGACGCTCTCAACAGACTAGAGAGTGGTGTTAAACCTGCTAATCAATATCATGACAGATGTCTTGCAAGATCTTCCTCATAATGCCTTGAATTTGAGTAGTGCAGAGGAAGATCAAGAATTTCTATATAATTTGGATAATTGAGACAGGATGAGATAAGGGTGGGAGAGTTCCAAGAAGGCTTGGCTTGAAGATGTATTTGCATAGAAAGCACACTTATTAACACTTAAATAATTTTTAGCATCGTTTTGGTCTTAGCCCACGGACACTCTAAAGCAGGGGAGATAAAAAACCCTTCCCCAGTCCTGAGGTATCTTTTGTGACTACCCCCAAAATGGTTTTAATATAATTGAAAAACAGAGCTTGATTAGTCTCATCCCATTTAGCCAAATGTGTTTGTCTAGGCACTTCTTACAAATTACTGGGATCAGTAAACAGCCTCCCTTGCACAGAAATTAGACATAAAGGCATACGAAAATATTTCCCATTTGAAATCAAGGGAAGTCTCAGAGTCAAGGAAGACCAGATCCATTAATTTTTTTCCTTTTCTATGAACATAAGTGAACCTTAATGCAAGAGGTAACTTGCACAGGTAAGTGAAGGCAGAGTATGGATCTGAACACAAACTTTCCTATCTGAGTTACTCTGGGCAACAAGCACTAAGGCGTAGTACAGTATATTTTTCCTAATAGGTCAAAGTGACTGGGAGCATACAGTTAAAACCTCTTTCTCTTAAAGCGTAATCAAATACTGCGTATTAACAGCACATAAGGAGAATTCAATCTAAAAAGAAGTTTATATTATTTTCTTTCATCCAAAAATTCTTAAGGCAATGAAGACAAAATATAAGTGTTTGAGGATCTTACACAACATTCATGCATTAAATGTGAGAACTTCAGAGACATCATTCACTAAACTTATATTATTTATGAACAGGGTTGCTCGAAGTATGAATGTTAAGACTTGAAGTGTCAGTGAATGTGTGCTTCAGGCATTTCCAGAACTAATTAATTAATTAATAACCTATTTTTTTCTTTTTTGGCAAATAAAATGAAACCATTGCCAGGATAATTCAGACTGGAAGTATTTTCAAAGCTAGTGGCATTTGCTTAAGTTCTGTACAATAAGAACTAAAATTGCTATAAATATAAAATAGCAGTAGATGAAGCTCAGTATTCAAATGCTGAATTTTGAGCAATTTCAGAAACCAGGTTTTCTCTGACAGTGCTTTAAATGCTCTGATGTAAAGATGCAGACCAGTGTGGGCTAAAGCACAGGCCACCCACTTCCTTGATCTCAGCTCTATTAACCTGTTCCTCCATTGTTCATCAGTCAGCCTCTCACAGAGACACACTCCGACTATTGCCATCACCAGAAGCTGAAAGTCAGTTTCATACATTCCACTCTCCAGCCCATCATCTCATTCTTCTAACCCATTTAAACAGGTATCTCACCTGAAACAAATGTTTTACCTCATCAAGACCTCCTTTCCACTGTGTCTCCTATGCTTGTGTTTGTTTTGTAAATTAATAACTTTTATTGTACACTTATTGTTTATGTATGTTCATGTATGAATGATATACCTAAATAAAATTTTATTTTTAAAAAAATTGCTTGACTGGGGAGCAGATGTGGCTCAAATGATTGGGCATCCGCTTTCCATATGGAGAGACCTGGGTTCAATCCCCAGGATCTGTCAGTAAAATAAAAGAAAAAAAATAGAAGGCATGCAGGTCCCCAGGTCCCATGCTCAGGTGTGCCAGGCCCCGCCGAGCCATGCAGCAAGATGATGATGTAACAGGAGAGTGACACAAGGGAGAACCAAGAGGAGATGTGCCGAAAACAAAACAAAACAAAACAAAACAGGAAATGAGGTGGTACAGTTGGCAGAATACCTCTCTCTCACACCAGAGGTTCCCAAGATCGAATGCCGGTGAAGACAGGAGGAGAAGGATGAGAAGAGAAGGCAGGAAACAGACACAGAGAATTGCCCAGCGAATGGACACAAAACAGCAAAAATGGGGGCGGGGCAGGGGGGTGTTTAAAATGGATAAAAGTAAAAAAAAAAAAAAAAAATCTTAAAAAAATAAAATCGCTTGACCATAGATGTGAGGGTCTATTTATGAACTCTTGATTCAATTCCATTGGTCTATCCAATCTGTCTATCTTAATGCCAGTTCCATGCTGTGTGTACCATTATGGTTAGATAATATGCTTTAAAGTCTGGAACTGAGAGTCCTCCAACTTCATTCTTCTTTTTAAAGACAGTTTTGGCTATTCGAAGATAGTTTTGGCTATTCAGGGACCCTTACCTTTGCAGATAAATGTGATAATTGACTTTTCCAGTTCTACAAAGGATACTAGAATTTTAAATCAGGATTTTCAGTAAATCTGTAGATCACTTTGGGTAGAATTGACATCTTAATGATAGTTATTCCTCTAACCCATGAACATGGAATATCCTTTCATTTATTTAGATCATCATTGGTTTCTTTTAGCAATATTTTATAGTTTTCTGAATACAAGCACTTGTTTAGATTTTTTCCTAAATATTTGATTCTTTTAGTCGCTATTATAAATGGAAGTTTTTTCTGAATTCCTCCTCAGATTTCTCATTAGTAGTGTATACAAATGCTGTTAATTTTTGCATATTAATCTTGTATTCCACCACTTTGCTGAAATTGTAAGTTCTAATACTGTTGTTGGGATTTTTTGAGATTTTCTAAGTATAGGATCATATCATCAGCAAATAATGAAAGTATTACTTCTTTCTTTCCTATTTGGAAAGAAGTTCTTGCCTAATTGCTCTAGCTAGAACTTCTAGCACCATACTGAATGATAGTGGGGAGTATGGTCCATCCTTGTCTTGTTCCCAATCTCATTGGGAATGCTTTCAGTCTTTCTCCATTGAGCACAGTGTTAGCTGTGGGTTTTTCATATATTGAAAAAGTTTCCTTCTTTTTCCACCTTTGGAATATTTTTATCAAGAAAGGGTGTTGTATTTTGTCATGTCTTTTCTGCATCAATTGAAATTATCGTGTGATTTTTCCTTTTCAATTTCTTAATGTGGTGTATTACATTGATTAATTTTCTTATGTTGAACCACCCTTGCATATCTGGAATAAAGCCCACTTGATCATGATGTGTAATTTTTTGATGTGTTCCTCAAGTCAGCTAGCAAGCATTTTTTTTTTTTTTTTTTTTTTTTTTTTTAGCATTTTTGCATCTATATTCATTAAAGAAATTGGTCTACAATTTTCTATATATTTTTTGTTAATTTCATAGAATGAGTTTGGTAGCATTCCTTCTTGTTCAATTTTTTGGAAAAGTTTGAGCAAGATTGATATTAAGTCTTCTTTAAAAGATTGGTAGAATTCACTTGTGAAGCCATCTGGTCCTGAACTTTTCATTTTGGGGAAGTATTTGATGACTGTTTCAACTTCTTTACTTGTGATTGGTTTGTTGAGGTCTTTTTATTTCTTCTAGCATCAGTGTGGTTTGTTCATGTGTTTCCAGAAATTTGTACATTTCATCAGCTTTGTCTAGTTTGTTGGCATATACAGCTGTTCATAGGTATACTCTTATGATCACTTTTATTTCTGCCAGGTCAGTGGTAATGTCACCCTTCTCATTTCTGATTTTATTAATTTGCATCTTCTTTCCATTTATTCTTTATTAATCTAGCTAAGGGTTTATTGATTTTTTTGATCTTCGATCTTCTCAAAGAACCAATTTCTAGTTCTGTTGATTTTAAAAAAATTTAATTCTTCATTTCATTTATTTCTGCTCTAATCTTTATTATTTTTTTCCTTCTGCTTCTTTGGGATTGGTTTACCATTCTTTTTCTAATTTCTCCAGGTGTGCAGTTAGGTCTTTAATTTTAGCTCTTTCTTCTTTTTTAATCTAAGCATTGAGGGCTATAAATTTCCCTCTCAGCACTGCAATTGCTGTATCCCATAGGTTTTGGTATGTTGTGTTCTCATTTTCATTCATCTCAAGATATTTACTGATTTCCCTTGCAATTTATTCTTTGACCTATGGATTATTTAAGAGTATATTATTTAATCTTCATATATTTGTGAATTTTCCCTTTTCCTGCCTGTTATTAATTTCCAGTTTTATTCCATTATGATCAGAGAAAGCATTTTGTATAGTTTCAATGTTTTTAAATTTATTGAGATCTGACTTATGCCCCAACATATGGTCTATCCTGGAGAAAGATCCATGAGCACTTGAGAATGTATATAGTGGTATTTAGGGGTGTAATGTTCTATAAATATCTGTTGGTCTAGTTCATTTATCATAATATTCAAGCTCTCAGTTTCCTTATTTATTCTGTCTAGATGTTCTATCTAATGCTGAGAGTTGAGTGTTGAATATCTCAACTATTATTGTAGAGACCTCTATTTTTCCCTTCAGTTTTGCTAGTGTGTGTTTTATGTATTTTGGGGCACCTATGTTAGGTGCATAAGTATTTATTATTGTTTTTTCTTCTTGGTGAATTGTCCCTTTTATTAATACATAATAACCTTCTTCATCTCTTATAACAAACAATTTTCTATTTAAAATCTATTTTATCCAATATTAGTATTGCTATGCCTGCTCTTTTATTATTGTTATTAGCATGGCTTATCATTTTCCAACCTTTTACTGTCAGCCTATTTATGTCCTTGCATCTAAGTTGAGTTTCTCTCTCTTTATTTAAACATTTGAAATTTTTTATAAACTTTATTTTGTACACTTAATAATTGAAAACATAAACAATTAAAAACTAAAATATAACATAGTTGAATAAAAACAAACGTTTCTCAATTAAATGTACTGGATACATATAAATTTTTTTTTGAATCATAGTGTGTTACACAATGTATTTGGTTCATAGTAAGGCAATCATACAGTATTTGTCCTTTTGTGTCTGGCTTGCTTCGCTCAACAGAATGTCCTCCAGGTTCAAACATGTTATCATGTGCTTTACAACTTCATTTCTTCTTACAGCTGCAAAATATTCCATCATGTGAATAGACCAGAGTTTGTTTATCCATTCTTCTGTTGATGGACACCTGGGTTGTTTCCAACTTTTGGCAATCGTGAATAATGTCGCTAAGATCATTGGTATACAGATGTCTGTTTGTGTCACTACTCTCAGTTCTTCTGGGTATATACCCAGTAGTGGTATTGCAGGATTGTGTGGCAAGTCTATATTCAACTTCTTTAGCAACTGCCAAACAGTTCTCCACAGTGGCTATACCATTCTGCATTCCCACCAACAATGAAGAAGTGTTTCTATCTCTCCACATCCTCTCCAACTTGTGGTTCTCTGTCTTTTAATAGTGGCCATTCTGATAGGTGTAAAATGATATCTCATTTACATTTCCCTAATCATGAGTGATGTTGAGCATTTCTTCATGTGTTTTTTTGCCATTTGTATTTCTTCTTTGGACAAATGTCTATTCAAATCTTTTACCCATTTTTTAATGGGTCATTTGTCTTTTTATTGTTGAGTTGTAACATCTCTTTATATATCCTGGATATTAAACCCTTATCAGATATGTGATTTCCCAATACTTTCTCCCATTAAGTTGGCTGTCTTTTCACCCTTTTGACAAAGTCCTGTGAGGTGCAAAAGTGTTTAATTTTGAGGAGGTCCCATTTATCTATTTTTTCTTTTGTTGCACGTGCTTTGGGTTTAAGGTCCAACCGCCACCTACTACAAAGTCTTGAAGATGTTTCCCTACTATTTCTTCTAGCAGTTTTATGGTCTTGGCTTTTATATTTAGATCTTTGATCCATTTTGTGTTGATTCTTGTATAGGGTGTGAGATAGGGGTCCTCTTTCATTTTTCCAAAAATGAAAGAGGTGAGGGTTTATTTCTGGGTTCTCAATTCTATTCCACTGATTGATGTGTCTATCTTTATGCCAGTGCCATGCTGTTTTGATCACTGTAGCTTTGTAATATGTTTCAGAGTCAGGCAGTGTAATTCCTCCCACATTGCTCTTCTTTTGTAGAATGCTTTTAGCTATTTGGGTGCACTTTCCCTTCCAAATGAATTTGGTAATTGCACTTACCCTTCCAGATGAATTTGGTAATTGTCTTCTCTAATTCTGTAAAGTAAGCTGTTGGGATTTTGATTGGTATTGCATTGAATCTATAAATCAGTTTGGGTAAGGTTGATATCTTCACGATATTTGTTCTTCCAATCCGTGAACACGGAATGTCTTTCCATTTGTTTAGGTTTTAAAAAAAATTTTTTTGACATTGTTTTTTAGTTTTCTGCATATAGGTCCTGCACTTCTTTGGTTAAATTAATTCCTAGGTATATGAGTCTTTTTGTTGCTATTGAAAATGGAAATTTCCCCCTAATTTCCTCCTCAGATTGTCCAATACTAGTGTACAAAAACATTACTGACTTTCGCGTGTTGATCTTGTATCCTGCCACTTTGCTAAACTCATTTATTAGCTCAAGTAGCTTTGTCAAGGATACTTCAGAATTTTCTAAGTACAGGATCATGTCATCCGCAAACAGTGAGAGTTTTACTTCCTCTTTTCCTATTTGGATGCCTTAAAATTTTTTCCCTTGTCTAATTGCCCTAGCTAGAACTTCTAGTACAATATTGAATAACAATGGTGACAGTGGGCATCTTTGTCTTTTTCCCAATCTTAGAAGGAAAGCTTTCAACCTTTCCCCATTTAGCATGCTGTTGGCTGTGGCTTTTTCATAAATGTCTTTTATCATATTGAGGAATTTTCCTTTTATTCCTATCTTTTGAAGTGTTTTTTATCAAAAAAGAATACTGGAGTTTGTCGAATGCCTTTTCTGCATCGATTGAGATTATCATGTGTTTTTTTTTCCTTCAATTTGTTAATGTGGTGTACTATGTTGATTGATTTTCTTATGTTGAACCAGCCTTCATACCAGGAATAAATCCTGCTTGGTTGTCTTTTGATATGCTGTCAGATTCTATTTGCAAATATTTTGTTGAGAATATTTGAATCTATGTTCATTAGAGAGATTGGTCTGTAATTTTCTTTTCTTGTAATATCTTTATCTGGCTTTGGCATTAGGGTGACGTTGGCTTCATAAAATGCATTGGGTAATTTTCCTTCCTCTTCAATTTTTTGGAAGAGTTGAAACAGGATTGGTGTTAATTCTTTTCGAAATGCTTGGTAGAATTAATCTGTGAAGCCATCTAGTCCTGGACTTTTCTTTGCTGGGAGATTTTTGATGATGGATTCAATCTCCTTAAATGTGAGTGGTTTGTTAAGTTCTTGTATTTCTTGTAGCATAAGTAAAGGTTTTTTTTGTGCATTTCTAGGAATTTGTCCATTTTATCTAGGTTGTCTAGTTTGTTGGCATAGAGTTTCTCATATATCCTCATGATTCTTTTTATTTCTGTAGGGTCAGTCATAACTTCCCCTCTTTCATTTCTGATTGTATTTATTTGCTTCTTCTCTCTTTTTCTCTTTGTTAGTCTAGCTAGGGGTTTGACAATTTTATTGATATTCTCAAAGAACCAGCTTTTGGTTTTGTTGATTTTTTCGGTTCTCAATTTCACTTATTTCTGCTCTAATCTTTATTATTTCTTTCTTTCTGCTTCCTTTAGGATTGGTTTGCTGTTCTTTTTCTAGTTTCCCTAGTTGTTCAGTTAAATCTTTGAGTTTAGCTTTTTCTTGTTTTTTAATATTGGCATTTAGGGCTATAAATTTCCATCTCAAGACTGCCTTTGCTGTATCCCATAAGTTTTGATAATTTGTGTTTGCATTTTCATTTGTCTCAATATATTTTACTGATTTCACTTGCAATTTCTTCTTTAACTCACTGATTATTTAGGAGTATGTTGTTCAGCCTCCACACATTTGTGAATTTATTTTTTTCCTGTCCATTATTGATTTCCAGTTTCATTCCAGTATGGTCTGAGAAGGTGGTCTATAATTTCAATCTTTTTATATTTATTGAGAGTTGCATTGTGCCCTAACATGTGGTCTATCCTGGAGAAAGATCCATGGGCACTTGAGAAGAATGTATAACCTGCTGAGTTTGGATGCAGTGTTCTATAGACGTCTATTAGGTGTAACTCTTTTATCATATTGTTCAAGTTCTCTGTTTCCTTGTTGATCTTCTGTCTAGTTGTTCTATCTAATGATGTAAGTGTGGTGTTGAAGTCTCCAATGATTATTGTAGAGATGTCTGTTTCTCCTTTCAGTTTTCCTAGAGTTTGTCTCATGTATTTTGGGGCACCCTGGTTAGGTGCATAGATATTTATGATTGTTATATCTTCCTGATGGATTGTCCCTTTTATTAATATGTAATAGCTTTCTACATCTCTTATAACTTTTTTAATTTTTTTTATTTTTATTTAAAGTCTGTTTTGTCTGATATTAATATAGCTACCCCTGCTCTTTTCTGGTTACTATTCACATGGAGTATCTTTTTACAACTTTTCACTTTCAGCCAGTTTGTATCCCTGGGTCTAAGGTGAGTTCATTGTAAGGAGTATATGGATGGCTCATGTTTTTTTAATCCATTCTATCAGCCTGTATCTTTTGATTGGGGAGTTTAATCCATTCATATTCAATGATATTACTGTAAATGCACTATTACTTCCTCCATTTTATTCTTTGGTTTTCATATGTCATATTCTATTTTTGTCTGTCTTTTTACTCTTTTGGTTATCCTTTCTGCTATTCTTTCTTCTATACTCTCCTCCAAACCTGTCTCTCCTGTCTTTTTCTTTCACGTTCTAAGGCTTCCTTTAATATTTCCTGCAAAGGTGGATTCTTTTTTGCAAACTCTCTTAGTTTTTATTTGTTTGTGAATATTTTATACTCACATTCATATTTGAAGGGCAATTTCACTGGATAAAGAATTCTTGGCTGGCAGTTTTTCTCTTTCAGTATTCTAATTGTATCATACCACTGCCTTCTCGCCTTCATGGTTTCTGAAGAGAAATCTGCACTAAGTCCTACTGGAGCTCCCTTGTACGTGATTGTTTGCTTCTCCCTTCTGCTCTGAGAATTTTCTCTTTATCTTTGACATTTGGCATTCTAAGTAGTATGTGTCTTGGAGTAGGTCTATTCAGATTTATTCTGAATGGGGTACAGTGTGCTTCTTGGACATATAAGATCATTTCTTTCTTGTGAGTTGGGAAATTTTCAGCTATTATTTCCTCAAATACTCTTTCTACCTCTTTTCCCTTCTCTTTTCCTTCTGGAACTCCATGACATGTATGTTGTTGTGTTTTGTGTTGTCATTCAACTCTCTGAGCTCCTGCTCTATTTTTCTATTCTTTTCTCTCTGTGTTCTGCTCTCTTTAATTTTAGCTGTTCTGTCTTCGGTATCACTTATTCTTTCTTCTATCATTTTGAGTCTACTGTTGTATGCCTCAAGTGTGTTTTTGATCTCACCTATTGTGTCTTTCATTCCCATAAGCTCTGTTACTTCTGTTCTGGATTTCAAATTATTCTTTGTGCTCGCTCAATGTCTTCTTGATGTAATTTATCTCTTTAACCATATTGTCTTTCAACTCATTTATTTGATTTTGGAAATTTGTGCACATCTTGCTGATTAGTTCTCTCAAATTCTGCATCTCTTCTGGGGCTTTGATTTATTTCTTTTCTTGGGCCATGTCTTCTATTTTCTTAGTATGGTTTGTAATTTTTTGCTGATATCTAGGCATCTGATCAGGATGTAGTTTACTCACATGGTCAATTTCTTTCTCTTTTGAATGGATTTATTGGCAGGAGGCTCTGTGTTACCACTGCTCTTTGATTCTTGGCTTGGCCTGGATTGTTAGGACTGTCCTGCTAGTTGCTCAAAACTGGGCACTGGACCCAGTAATTGGTTGTCTAGTTGCTTCCTAGGGCCTTGGGGATTGAGGCTATAGAGACCAGAACATGTCTCTCCTACTTATTTTTAATTTTCTTGTGTGAGCAGATGGCACTCTTTGGCAGCCCTCAGTTCAATGCCTAATCAGTGTATTTGTTGCAACGCAGACCAGATCAATGTAATAGAACTTCCTGTCTGGAGGCTATTAGCCTTGTAATTCAAACTTTCTCTGAGATAGTTCTCCAGCCTTCTCTGGCAGCTCCCTCCCTTTTCTGGGGCTGTAAATATTTCTACTCCCCTCTGAGTCCTCAACAATCACTCCCTGTTAGTAAAGGAGGAGATTTAGGGGGTTGTATATCTTTAGCCCTTTTCTGGCTCCCAAGACAAACAAGAGCGCAACCCCACCCAGCTTGGAAGGGCTCCTGGATCACAGCAGAGCAAATTTGTGAGTCAAAACTGAGTCAGCCTTAGGTTGTTTCCCTCTCTCTCCCCTTTCCCGGGGATTCCTTAACAATAAGTCCCAGCCAGAAGAAAGGGAGATTGTGAGGGTGGGATTTCTCCAGTCCTTTGATGGCTCCCAGGGCAAACCACTGTGTGGTCCCACCTGGCCTGGAAGGGCTCATAGTACACAGCAGGCCAAACTTGTGTGTCAGAAGCTGAGTCAGTATTAAGCTGTGTCCCTCTCTCCCCCCTTTCCTAGGGTGGTAGATCCCTGGAGTCCTCTTTGTGTGTAGTTGCAGGTCCAGAGGCCTGAGAATTTTAACCTGTCTTTAGTATGGGGGTTTGTGCAGGCAGAGGCAGCCACTGGTTTCAACTCACATTTCTGTTGTCACAATTTCCCTCCTTTGTCCCTCTCTCCTCTGGGTGGTGTGCAGCCTTTGCCTGGTGTCCTCAACCCTAGAAGATCTTTTTCTAGGCTGTTTCAGCCTGTCCTCTAGCTGTTTTTCTAGAGGAGAAGAGAGTCCCATGTCTTTCTAATCTGCCATCTTCCCAAAAGTCTCAAACTTTATTTTTAAAGAAGTTTTAAATTACAGAAAAATTGCATCTAAAATATAGGTGATTCCCATATACCTTACCCTTTTCCTCTCTCACATTTCCCCCTATTAATAATATCTTATATGAGTGAGTACATTCATATAGTTGAACAAATATTGAAGCATTGCTACTAACCATGCTCAATAGTCTATATTATGGTTTACATTTTGCATAGTAAATTTTACATGTTTTGACAAAATGTATAATGACCTGTATCCATCATTGCAATATCATGCAGAACAATTCCAATGTCCCCAAAATGCCCCATCTTACACCTATTCTTTCCTGCCCCTCCCCTTAGAATCTCTGTTGACCACTAACTTTATATCAGTGTTACAAGTTCTTCCATGACTAGAATAATAATAAGTCTACTTTGGTCCATGTTTGCATTTCCCCCTCATGTTTGTTCATTCCTCAATCTTGAGGATTTTAGGATGATGATGCCAACCTGCTTCAGACTGAGAGGGGTCTTAGACCTAATGGGGCAGATGGAAGGAACTGTTTTGCTTCCAGTTGTACATACTCTTTGCTTTTTGGGATAGGGGTTGTCCATCATTATCATTTTGTTTGTAGTTCTTGGCCAGTCTAATGAACTGGAGAGTAGGTGTTGGCTGCAACTCTGCTGAGATTCAGGGCTCAACCAGCATATGAACAGACTAAAGATTTAAGTCTCTGGGACATATATTTCACAGGTATAGTGCTAATTGCAGTTTCAAATAAAAGAGGTAGAAGAATTTTGTGTAAGGAAATTAGAAATGAGCCTAACTCTGTTACAGTGGGGAAATAAGTTATCATGTATTTCAAGGTAAGGCCTACCAATGGGTTGCTGATTTCATGGGGTTGTGTGCCTTGCCTATAGTATCCAGACGTCTCTAGAGCACTTGGGAACATCCCTGTTTGAGATTTTGTTTACTGTGGCAGTTAGTGAAATCCACCTGAGACCTGCATAAGCATAACCTCTGGAATGACCTCCCAACTCATTTTGAAAGCTCTTAGCTGTAAAAACTTTTGTATATAATTTTTCCCATTTTTGTGTCAAGATCTTTTTCCAAATGCATCAGTGGTTACGTTCTTGGTAATAATCCTTCCATGCAAGGGAGTTTCATCCTTGGGAGTCATGTACTGTGTACTGTGTGTGTGTGCGCACGCGTGGAAGGTAGTGAGTTTATTTGCTGAGTTTGGCTTAAAGAGAGGCCACATTTGGGTATCAAGAAGGTTTTTAGGAGGTAACTCTTAGGCAATAGATATTATTAGGCTAAATTTCAATTTTTACAAGAAAAAGGTTCATAAGTACAAACATTAATATTGAGGGTTTGGGGGACTTCCAGGAAGATGGCAGACTAGTAAGACACAGGACTCTCTTCTCCAGAAAAATAGCTAGAGGACAAGCTGAAACAGCACCGAAAAAGATCTTCTAGGGTTTAGGACAATAATGAAGGCTCCACACCACCCAGAGGAGAGAGGGACAAAAGAGGGAAATTGCGATGACAGAACCATGAGTTGGAACCAGCAGCAGCTGCTGCTGCTGGCACCCTCCCTGACACTAAGGACTCTTTAGATTTCTCAGGCCTATGGGCCTGCGACTACAGCCAAAGGGGGCTCCAGGGATCTACCACCTGAGGAAAGGGGAGAGAGAGAGACATAGCCTAAGGCTGACTCAGGTTCTGACCCACAAATTTGGGCTGTGGTGCCCCACGGGCTCTTCCAGGCCAGGTGGGACCACACGGTGGTTTGCCCTGGGAGCCTATGAAGGACTGGAGAAATCTGACCCTCGCAATCTCCCTCCCTTCTAGCCTGGACTAATTGTTGAGGACTCCACAGGAGAGGGGAAAGAGCCTGGGGCTGACTCGGCTTTTGACTTACAGGTTTGGTCTGCCGTGTCCCGAGAGCCCTTCCAGGCTGGGTGGGGCTGTACCATTGTTTGCCTTGGAGCCTAAAAGGGGCTAAAGATGTACAAACCTTCCAATCTCCTCCTCTACTAACAGGGACTGATTATTGAGGACTCAGAGGGGAGTGGAAATATTTCATAGCTGGGAAAAAGGAGGGGGCTACCAGAGAAGACTGAAGAACTGCTCAGAAAGTTTGAATTACAAGGCTTTTAGCCTCCAGACAGGAAGCTCTATCACACTGATCTGGTCTGTGTTGCAACAAATACACTCCAACCAGGCATTGAAATGAGTGCTGCCATCTCCTGGCAGACCAAGGAAGTGCACATAAGAAAATTAAAAATAAGTAGGAAAGGCTTTTCCTGTCCTCTATAACCTCCCTGCCCAATGCCCTAGGAAGTTACTCTACAACCAATTACTGGGTCCAGTGCCCAGTTCTGAGCAACCAGAAGGACTCTCCTAACAATCCAGGTCGAACCAAAAATCAAAGAGCTGTGGTAACTCACAGCCTCCTGCCACTAAATCCCTATAAAAGAGAAAGAGATTGCGTATCTGAGTAAACTACATCCTAACCAGATGCCTAAACACCAGCAAAAATTTGCGAGCCATGCAAAGAAAATAGAAGACATGGCCCAAGAAAAGGAATACATCAAAGTGTCAGAAATCAGGATTTGAGAGAACTAATCAATAAGATGAGCACAAATTTCCAAAATCAAATTGATGAGTTGAAAGACAATATAGTTAAAAAGATAAATGACATCAAGAAGGCATTGAGTGAACGCAAAGAAGAATTTGAAATCCTGAACAGAAAAGTAACAGAGCTCATGGGAATGAAAGACACAATAGGTGAGGTAAAAACACATTTGAGGTATACAACAACAGACTTGAAATGACAGAAGAAAGAATAAGTGATACTGAAGACCAAGCAGCTAAAATTGAAGAGAGAAAAGAACAGAGAGTGAAAAGAATGGAAAAAATTGAGCAGGGTCTCAGAAAGTTGAATGATAACACAAAATGCAACAACATAAGTGTCATGGGAGTTCCAGAAGGAGAAGAAAAGGGAAAAGGGGCAGAAAGAGTATTTGAGGAAATAATAGATGAAAATTTCCCAACTCCCATGAAAGAAATGAACTTACATGTCCAAGAAGCACACTGTGCCCCTATCAGAATAAATAGAAATAAACCTATGCCAAGACACATACTACTTAGAATGTCAAATGTCAAAGATAAAGAGAAAATTCTCAGAGCAGCAGGAGAGAAGCAAACAATCATGTACAAGGGACATCCAGTAAGACTTAGTGCAGATTTCTCTTCAGAAACCATGGAGGTGAGAAGACAGTGGTACGATACAATTAGAATACTGAAAGAGAAAATCTGCCAGCCAAGAATTCTTTATCCAGCAAAACTGTCCTTCAAATGTGAAGGTGAGTATAAAATATTCACAAACAAACAGAAACTAAGAGAGTTTGCAAAAAAGAATCCACCTTTGCAGGAAATATTAAAGGAAGCTTTAGAACATGAAAGAAAAAGACAGGAGAGACAGGTTTGGAGGAGAGTATAGAAGAAAGAATAGCAGAAAGGATAACCAAAAGAATAAAAAGACAGACAAAAATAGAATATGACATATGAAAACCAAAGAATAAAATGGAGGAAGTAAATAGTGCATTTACAGTAATATCATTGAATGTGAATGGATTAAACTCCCCAATCAAAAGATACAGGCTGATAGAATGGATTAAAAAACATGAGCCATCCATATGCTCCTTACAAGAAACTCACCTCAGACCCAGGGATACAAACCGGTTGAAAGTGAAAAGTTGTAAAAAGATAATCCACACAAATAGTAACCAGAAAAGAGCAGGGGTAGCTATACTAATATCAGTCAAAACAAACTTTAAACACAAAAAAGCTATAAGAGATATAGAAGACCATTATATATTAATAAAAGGGATGATCGCCAGGAAGATATAACAGTCATAAATATCTGCGCACCTAGCCCGGGTGCCCCAAAATATATGAGACAAACTCTGGCAAAACTGAAGGGAGAAATAGACATTTCTACAATAATCTTTGGAGACTTCAACACCCCACTCACATCATTAGATAGAACAACTAGACAGAAGGTCAACAAGGAAACAGAGAACTTGAACAATTTGATAAACAAGTTAGACCTAACAGACATATACAGAACACTGCATCCCAACTCAGCGGGTTATACATTCTTCTCAAGTGCCCATGGATCTTTCTCCAGGATAGACCACATGTTAGGGCACAATGCAGCTCTCAATAAATATAAAAAGATTGAAATTATACAAAGCACCTTCTCAGTTCATAATGGAATGAAACTAGAAATCAGTAATAGACAGGAAAAAAGCAAATTTGCAAATGTGTGGCGACTGAACAACTCACTCTTAAATAATTGGTGGGTCAAAGAAGAAATTACAAGTGAAATCAGTAAATATATTGAGACAAATGAAAATGAGAACACAATGTATCAAAATACGGGATATAGTGAAGGCAGTTTTGAGAGGGAAATTTATAGTCCTAAATGCCTATATTAAAAAACAATAAAGAGCTAAACTCAACGTTTTAACTGAACAAGTAGAGAAACTAGAAAAAGAACAGCAAACCAATCCCAAAGCAAGCAGAAGGAAAGAAATAATAAAGATTAGAGCAGAAATAAATGAAAATGAGAACAGAAAAACAATAGAGAAAATCAACAAAACTGATTCTTTGAGAAAATCAATAAAATTGATAACCCCCTAGCTAAACTAACAAAGGAAAAAAATGAGATGATCCAAATAAATACAATCAGAAATGAAAGGGGGGAAGTTACAAATGACCCCACAGAAATAAAAAGAATCATAAGAGGATATTATGAGAAAGTATATGCCAACAAACTAGACTACCTAGTTGAAATGGACAAATTTCTAGAAATGCAGAAGCAACCTACACTGATGCTACAAGAAATACAAGAACTTTACAAACCAATCACATTTAAGGAGATTGAATGTGTCATCAAAAATCTCCCAGCAAAAAAAAGTCCAGGACTAGATGGCATCACAGGTGAATTCTACCAAGCATTTCGAAAAGAATTAACACCAATCCTGTTTCAACTTTTCCAAAAAACTGAAGAGGAGGGAAAATTGCCCAACACATTTTATGAAGCCAACATCACCCTAATTCCAAAGCCAGACAACGATTCTACAAGTAAAGAAAATTACAGACCAATCTCTCTAATGAACATAGATGCAAAAATTCTCAACAAAATACTTGCAAATCGAATCCAACAGCATATTGAAAGGCTTATATATCATAAGACAACATAAGACAACATAAGAAAATCAATCAATGTAATACACCACATTAACAAATTGAAGGGAAAAAAACCACATGATCATCTCAATAGATGCAGAAAAGGCGTTCTACAAACTCTAGCATTCTTTTTTGATAAAAACACTTCAAAAGATAGGAATAAAAGGAAAATTCCTCAATATAATAAAAGGCATATATGAAAAACCCACAGCCCACATCATACTCAATGGGGAAAGGTTGAAAGCTTTCCCTCTAAGATCAGAAACAAGACAAGGATGCCCACTGTCACCATTGTTATTCAACGTTGTACTAGAAGTTCTAGCTAGGGCAATTAGACAAGGAAAAAAAAAATTAAAGGCATCCAAATAGGAAAAGAGGAAGTAGAACTCGCACTGTTTGGGGATGACATGATCCTGTACTTAGAAAATCCTGAAGTATCCACAACAAAGCTACTTGAACTAATAAATGAGTTCAGCAAAGTGGCAGGATACAAGATCAACATGCAAAAATCAGTAATGTTTTTGTACACTAGTACTGAACAACCTGAGGAGGAAATCATGGGAAAAATCTCATTTTCAATAGCAGCTAAAAGGCTCAAATACCTAGAAGTTAATTTAACCAAAGAAGTGCAGAACTATATGCAGAAAACTACAAAACAATGCTAAAAGAAATTTAAAAAGACCTAAACAAGTGGAAAGACATTCTGTGTTCATGGACTGGAAGAATAAATATTATAAAGATGTCCAATCCTACCCAAACTGATTTATAGATTCTATGCAATACCAATTAAAATCCCAACAGCTTACTTTACAGAATTAGAGAAGACAATTACCAAATTCATCTGGAAGGGTAAGTGCACCCAAATAGCCAAACGCATTTTACAAAAGAAGAGCAACGTGGGAGGAATTTCACTGCCTGACTCTGAAACATATTACAAAGCTACAGTGGTCAAAACAGCATGGTACTGGCAAAAAGACAAGCACATCAATCAGAGGAATAGAATTGAGAACCCAGAAATAAACCCTCACCTATACAGTCAACTGGTTTTTGACAAACCTACCAAACCCACGCTAATGGGAAAAAACAGTCTCTTCAACAAATGGTGTTGGGAGAACTGGATATCTATGACCAAAAGAATGAAAGAGGACCCCTATCTCACCACCTATACAAGAATCAACTCAAAATGGATCAAAGACGTAAAAGTAAAAGCCAGGACCATAAAACTACTAGAAGAAAATGTAGGGAAACATCTTCAAGACCTTGTAGTAGGTGGTGGTTTCTTGGACCTTATACCCAAAAGCACATGCAACAAAAGAAAAAATAGATAAAATGGAACCTCTTCAAAATTAAACACTTTTGCACCTCACAGGAGTTTGTCAAAAGGGTGAATATGCAGCCATCTCATTGGGAAAAAATATTTGGAAATCACATATTTGATAAGGGCTTAATATCCAGGATATATAAAGAGATGTTACAACTCAACAATAAAAAAGACAAATGACCCAATTAAAAAATGGGCAAAAGACTTGAATAGACATTTGTCCAAAGAAGAAATACAAATGGCAAAAAAAACATATGAAGAAATGCTCAGCATCACTCATGATTAGGGAAATGCAAATCAAAACTACAATGAGATATCATTTCACACCTATCAGAATGGCCACTATTAAAAAGACAGAGAACTACAAGTGTTGGAGAGGATGTGGAGAGATAAGAACACTTCTTCACTGTTGGTGGGAATGCAGAATGGTACAGCCACTATGGAGGACTGTTTGGCAGTTCCTAAAGAAGTTGAATATAGACTTGCCACATGACCCTGCAATACCACTACTGGGTATATACCCAGAAGAACTGAGAGCAGTTACACGAACAGTCATCTGCACACCAATGTTCATAGCAACATAATTAACCATTGCCAAAAGTTGGAAACAACCCAGGTGTCCCTCAACAGAGGAATGGATAAACAAACTGTGGTCTATTCACATGATGGAATATTATGCAGCAGTAAGAAGAAATGAAGTCATAAAGCATATGACAACATGGATGAACCTGGAGGACATTATGTTGAGCGAAGCAAGCCAGACACAAAAGGACAAATACTGTATGAATGTATTACTATGAACCAAATATATTGTGTAACATATTGTTTGATTAAAAACAAATTTTATACATATCCAGTACATTTAATTGAGAAATGTATATATTTATTAATCTGTGTTTACTTTTTAGTTTTTAATTGTTTATATTTTCAATTATTAAATGTACAAAATAAAGTGAAAAAAAATATTGAGGGTTTGGTGTGTTGGTCTAGGTTCTTTTATTAGGCACTGCTTATGTACTCTAGAGATTCTTGCCCCTCTATTAGAGAATGTAGCAGGACTCCTCAGGATGGAAATTTAAATTTTGTTGGCTGTTGTGTGGGTCTCCACCTACTGAGATAACATCCTATGATACCACATGAACACATTCATATTCCGTAGAGGCATGCCCCAGGCCCACCCTTCCCTACACATCCTGCCACCACCAACACCCTGCACCAGTGACTCTCCCCTGTCATAGTTGCCAAAAGAACACTCCCATAATTTTCTTCTCAAACATAGTCCTCCACCTCCCCAGAGTGAACCTATTCCTTCCTCCAGCCTTTCCCCCAGCTCTATGGATAGCCCACCCCACCCCCATCACGTTCACAGTCACATTATAGCATCATCAATCCCATTCACATTGCTTTAACACTATCACCTCCATCCACTGCCAAACTTCCCCCCCATCCATTTTATCTGTCCAGATTGATCATCAGCTCACCACTCTCTATTTGCTTTTTATCCCCTGGTCACCTATCTTCTAGAATCTACCTCTGTGAATCTGCTCAATATCCTTAGTTCCTATCAGTGAGATCATGCATTATTTGTCCTTTAGTGACTGGCTTACATCATTCAACATAAGGACTTTGAGATACATCTGTGTTGTCGCATGGGTCAATACTTCATTCATTCTTATAGCTGAGTAATACTCCATTGTATGCATATACCACATTTTGTTCATCCAGTCATCCATTGATGACACTTGGGTTGCTTCCAACTTTTGGCAATTGTGAATAATGCCAGGATGAACATTTTGTATGCATATATCTGTTTGTGTCCCTGCTTTCAATTCTTCTGGGTATATTCCTAGTAGTGGGATTGCTGGTTCATATGGCAATTCCATACTTAGCTTCCTGAGGAACCACCAAACTGTCCTTCACAGTGGCTGCACCATTCCACATTCCCACTAGTAGTGGATGATTTTTCCTATTCCTCCAACTCTTCTCCAACACTTGTAGGTGTCTATTTTTTTAATAGCAGCCATTCAAATAGGTGTAAGATGATATCTCATTGTAGTTTTGATTTGCATTTCCCTAATAGCTAGTGATGTTGAGCATCTTTTCATTTGCTTTTTAGCCATTTGCATTTCCTCTTTGGAAAAGTGTCTATTCAAAACTCTTACCAATTTTTTTCAAATGAATTGTTTGCCTTTTTATTTTTGAGATGTAAGATTTCTTTACATACGCTGGATATTAGGTCCTTATCAAATAGGTGGTTCCCAAATATTTTCTCCTATTGAGTAGGCAACCTTTCACTTTCTTGACAACTCCTTTGAAGCACAAAAATTTTTAATTTTGAGGATGTCCCATTTATTTATTTTTTCTTTCATTGCTAATGCTCTGGGTGTAAAATATATGAAACTATTTATTACTACAAGCTCTTGTAAATGCTTCCCTACATTATCTTCTAGGATCTCCTTGGTCTTGGCTTTTATATTAAAGTCTTTGATCCATCTTGAATTAATTTTTATATAGGGCAAGAGATGGTAATCCTCTTTCATTCTTTTGGATATGGATATCTAGTTCTCCAAGCCCCATTTGTTCAAGAGACTATTCTATTCCAGTTGAGTTGGCTTGGTGGCCTTGTCAAATATCAGTTGGCTGAATATGCACAGGTCTATATCTGAACTCTTAATTTGGTTCCTTTGGGCAGTATGTCTATATTTGTGCCAATATCATGCAGTTTTGACCACTGTAGCTTTACAAAGTCAGGTAGCATAATTCCTCCAATTTTAGTTTTTCTTTTCAAGATGTTCTTGGCTATTCAGGGCCCCTTACCCTTCCAAATAAATTTGATAATTGACTTTTCCAGTTCAATAAAAATTGCTGTTGGAATTTTTATTGGGATTGCAATGAATCTGTAAATCAAATTGGGTAGGAGAGACATCTTAATGATATTTAGTTTTCCAATCCATGAACATGGAATATTCTTCCATTTATTTAGGCCTTCTTTTAGCAATGTTGTGTAGTTTTCTACGTACAAGTCCTTTCTGTCCTTAGTTAAGTTTTTTCCTAGATATTTGACTCTTTTAGTTGCTATTGTAAATGGAATTCTTTTCTTTATTTCCTCATCAGATTGATTATTACTAATGTACAGAAATGTTACTGATTTTTATGTTTATCTTATGTTCTGCCACATTACTGAGCTTTGGTTAGATTTTTCAGGTTGTTCTACATACTAGATCATGTCATCTGCAAATAGTGAACGTTTAACTTCTTCCTTTCCAATTTGGATGCCTTTTATTTCTTTTTCTTGCCTAAATGCTTGATCAAGTACTTCTAATACAATGTTAAATAAGAGTGGTGACAGTGGGCATCCTTGTCTTGTTCCAGATCTTAGAGGGAAAGTCTTTAGCCTTTTACCATTGAGTATGATGTTAGCTGTGGGTTTTTCATATATGCCCTTTATCATGTTGAGGAAGTTTCCTTCTAATTCCTTTATCAGAAAAGGATGCTGTATTTTGTGAAATGCCTTTTCTTCATTGATAGAGATGATCATATGATTTTTTTCCCTTCAATCTGTTAATGTGGGGTATTACATTGATTGATTATCTTATGTTGAGCCATCCTTGCATACCTGGGATAAAACACAATTGATCATGGTATATAATTTGATTGATGTGGTGTTGAATACCATTAGCAAGTAGTTCTTTGAGGATTTTTGCAACTAAGTTGATTAGAGAAATTAGTCTGTAATTTTCTTTCATTATAGCATCTTTATGTAGCTTTGGTATTAGAGTGATATTGGCATGATAGAATGAGTTAGGTAATGTTCCTCCTCATCAATTTTTTGAAAGAGTTTGAGCAGGATTGGTATTAGTTCTTTCCAGAATGACTGGTAGAATTCACCTATGAAACCATCTGGTCCTGGGCTTTTCTTGTTTGGGAGGTTTTTACTGACTAATTCAATCTTACTACTTGTGATTAGTCTGTTGAGTTCTTCCATTAATATTTCTTCTTTCATTGATGAAGGTTGCTTGTGTGTTTCTAGAAATTCATCCATTTTATCTAAATTGCCCATATTGTTGGCATACAATTTCTCAATGTATCTTCTTATGATACTCTTTATTTCTGTGGGGTCAGTGGTGATATTCCCTCCCTCATTTCTTATTTTATTTATTTGTATCTTCTCTCTTTTTTTTCTTTGTTAGTCTGGCTAAGGATTTGTCCATTTTATTAATCTCAAAGAATCAGCTTTTGGTTTTGTTGATTTTTTAATGTTTTTGTATTCTCAACTTCATTTAACTCTGCTCTAATCTTTGTCATTTCCTTCTGTCTGCTTGCTTTGGGATTAGTTTGTTGTTCTCTTTTCTAGTTCCTCCATGTGTGCAGTTAGGCCTTTGATTTTAGCTCTTCCTTCTTTTTTAATGTAGGCATTTAGGGCTATAAATTTCTCTCTCAGCACTGGTTTAGCTGCATCCCATAAATTTTGATATGTTGTGTTCTCATTTTCATTTTTTTCGAGGTAGTTATTGATTTCTTTAGCAATTTCCTCCTTTACCCACTGATTGTATGAGTGTGTTGTTTTACTTCCATTCATTGGTGCCTATTCCAATTCTCATCCTTTATTGATTTCTAACTTCATTCTGTTGTGGTCAGAGAAAGTTCTTTGTATAATTTCAATCTCCCAGAATTCATTGACATTTTTTCTATGACCTACCATGTGGTCTATACTGGAAAATGACCAATGAGCATTTGAGAAGAATATATATTCTGTTGGTTTTTGGTGTAATGTTCTGTATAAGTCCATTAAGTCTAGCTCCTCTAATGTATTATTCAAGGTCTTTGTTTCTTTATTGAGCCTCTGTTGAGATGTTCTGTCTAATAGTGATAATGTTGTATTGAAGTCCCCCACTATGATTGTAGAGGCAACTATTTCTCCCTTTATCTTTGTCAGTATTTGCCTCAACTATTTTGGTGTTTCCTGGTTAGGTGCATAAATATTTATGATTGTTCTTTCTTCTTGGTAGATTGCCAATTTTATTAATATACAGTGTCCTTCTTTGTCCCTTACAACAGTTTTGCATTTAAAGTCTATTTTGTCTGTTATTAGTATAGCTACTCCTGCCCTTTTTTGGTTATTGTTTGTATGTAAAATTGTTTTCCAGCATTTCACTTGCAACTTGTTTGTGTTCCTGGGTCAAAGGTGAATTTCTTGTAGACAACATATAGATGGGTCATATTTCCTTGTCCATTCTGCCAAACTGCGTCTTTTGATTGGAAAGTTTAATCCATTAACATTCATTGTTAGTACTGTATTGCAATACATATTTTAGCCATTTTTTCTTTAGGCTTATATATGTCATAATTTATTTGTATTTCTTTTTAAAAAATCCTTTTAGTTACTTTTACCAATAACCTTCATTTCTGCACTCTCCTCTAACCCTCTCTCTCTTGTTTTTTGACTTTCAACCTGCAGAACTCCCTTCAGTATTTCTTGAAGGGCAGAGCTCTTGTTGACAATTTCCCTCATTTTCTGTTTATCTATGAATATTTTGAACTCTCCCTCATTATTGAATGACAGTTTTGCTGGTTACAGAATTTTTGGCTGCCAGTTTTTTCTTTCAGCATTTTAAACATGTCATACCACTGCCTTCTTGCCTCCATGGTTTCAGATGAGAAAGCAGCACTTAATCTTATTGAGCTTCTCTTATATGTGATGGATCTCTTTTCTCTTGCTGCTTTCAGGATCCCGTCTTTGTCTTGAGTTTTGAACAATCTGGTAAGTATGTGCCTTAGGGTAGATCTGCTAGGAGTTATTGTGCTTGGAGTATGCTGTGCTTCATGTACATGTATATCCATTTTTCTATTTCCTTGTAGTTGCTCATGTTTAATGGAAAAAATATTAGATCTACAAAAAAAAAAAAAAAAAAAAGAAAGGAAGGAAGAAGAGACAAAGGAAAAAATAAAAGAAAAAATAAAAAAGAAGGAAGGAAAAGGAACAAAAAAGACACTGGAAAAATTCAACAAGAGGGAAAAATAGTAGGCGGCGGCCATCGTCTGCCTGGAGCTGAATGCACCGAGGGCCTCCGCCGCGCACTCCACCGCCTCCCGCACCCTTCACCGACTCCCGGGGCGCGCGGACGGGCTGGGAAGGGCGGGTGGAGGTATCCCCGAGGCCGCGCCAGCTGGGCTTGGGCGGAGCGCGGGGGCCAGGGCTGCCCTCCCGGGCTCCCTCCTCTCCCGCCGGGAGCTGGAGGCTGCGGGAGAAGAGAGTAGGCGCCCGAGCTGGGGGAGAGAGGCGGCGGGGAAGGGGATCGGGCAGCACGGAAGACAAGGTGTTCACCAAGGAGCTGGACCAGTGGGTCGAGCAGCTGAGTGAATGTAAACAGCTTAACGAGAACCAAGTGCGGACCCTATGTGCAAAGGCTAAGGAAATTTTAACAAAACAATCAAATGGGCAAGAGGTTCGTTGTCCTGTTACTGTCTGTGGAGATGTTCATGGCCAATTCCACGATCTTTGGAACTCTTTAGAATTGGTGGGAAACCACTGGAAACAAACTATTCATGGGGGACTGTGTGGACAGAGGTTATTACTCAGTGGAGACTGTGACTCTTCTTGTGCCATTAAAGGTATGTTATCCAGAAAGCATTACAATATTGAGAGGAAACCATGAAAGCCCACAGATTACCCAAGTATATGGCTTCTATGATGAATGTCTACAAAAGTATGGAAATGCCAATGTATGGAAATATTTCACAGATCTCTTTGATTATCTTCCACTTACAGCTTTAGTAGATAGACAGATATTCTGCCTCCATGGTGGCCTCTCTCCATCCATAGATACACTGGATCATATAAGGGCCCTGGATGGATTACAAGAAGTTCCACATGAGGCCCAATGTGTGATTTGTTATGGTCAGATCCAGTTTGATCGTGGTGGGTAGGGTATTTCTCCACGTGGTGCTGGCTACACATTTGGACAAGGCATTTCTGAAACATTTAACCATGCTGGTTTCTTGCGAACACCAACTTGTAATGGAGGGATATAATTGGTGTCACAATTGGAATGTGGTTACCATCTTTAGTGCACCCAATTATTGTTATCGTTGTGGGAACCAGGCTGCTATCATGGAATTAGATGACACTTTAAAATGTTCCTTCCTTCAGTTTGACCCAGCACCTGATCATGGAGAGCCTTGTGTTTGTTACCTGGGGCACCCCAGACTACTTCCTGTAAATTGCTTTTCAGAAAACCTGCCTTTGTATGTGGAAGTATGTATACCTGGCTTTTAAAAATACATATGTTTAAAAACAAACAAAAAAAGCAACAGTAATCCATGTGTTTTTGTAGCAAATTGGGATCTAGTTTGGCATTAAGTCACATCATGGACCAAAATGTGCCATACCAATGATGAGCATTTAGCACAATTTGAGACTGAAATTCAGTACTATACTGTTCTAGATCAGTCTTAACAGTTTGCCTGCTGTATTTGTAGTAAGCATTTTTCTCTGGACTATTCAAACAAAAATGATAACTAACTCTTTTCTCTCCTTTTGCACTTATTTGAGAATTTTAGTTATAGTGTTTAGCTGGCATGGATTATAGAGTTGGAGTTTCATTTTTAAGGAAAATTCACACAAGCTAACTTCTACTTAATTCATTATCACCCTTTATTTTATTGGAATGTATAATTACCTGAAGAAAAGATTCTTCTTGGGAGTATGTGGCCATAACATTGGAAGAGATTTCCCTTCATTTAAACTAAATTACTGTTTTACGTTGATCTGCATATTTCTGTATATTTGTCATGACAGTGCTTGCATCCTATTTGGTGTACTGAGCAGATAAACTTTCCATTTTAAATAACAAAAAAAGAAAAACAATAAACGAATAAAAGTTTAAAAAGATGAAAAAATAAACATAAAAAATATAAAATATAAAATAAAATAAAATGACATTAGTGAGAAGAGAAGACAGAAAGACACAACAGGAGATGGCAGGAAGGAAGAAAAGAAGAGGCACAAACTGACAGAAAGATAAGGAGGAAGAAAGAAAGCAAGAAAGTAAGACAAAAATAAAGGGGAAAAATGAAAGACAAGAGAAGTGGGATTAGAAGAAAGAAAAGAAGAAGAACAGGAGGAGAAGGAGTGAAAATGAGGAAGAGGAGAAGAAGAAGCAAAGAAGCAAAACAAAACTAAACAAAACAAAAGGAATAAAAAATCCAGGTCTCCCAGGACTGGCTAGGGTCCTTCTCTCAGACTGCCTGTTTGGGTCAATTGATCAACCTACAAAAAACAAACAAACAAGCCTTCCTCTTAGGGCACCTGAGACTCACTAGTCTCCTCCTCTCCAGCTGCTTGAACCTGCCAATCAATCCCCCCACAACCAGCCTCTCCTCCAGTACTCAGATAAAGAAAAAAAAAAAAATTATTTTTAATGAAATAGGAAAAAAAAAAAGAGAGGGGAAAAACACCCTCCAAGTTCCTTCAGCTCTCCCCCCTGTTCGCCCAGCTCTGCCTACCCTAAGCAGGCTGGGCACAGGCCTGCCTGTGGTATCTCTACTCAGTAGCTCCAGTCTCTGCCAGAGCTGCCTGCATAATTCCCCCTCCCCCAGAGCTGGCTACCTGGTTCCCCCTTCCCCAGGGTTGGGTACATGGCTCCCCCTCCCCCAGGGCTGGCTAGGCAGCATTCCTCTCACTCTGGGCTGGCTGGTATGCTCCCTTCTTTTCCAGGACGGGCTGAGCAGCTCCCCTTTTCTCCAGTGCCCAGTTGAGACCCCACCCTCTCCAATTGCCCTCTCCTATTGGCCCCCTGACAACTCAGTTTCCCTTATTCTCAGGGAGCCTGCCTATCTTCCTGCAGTTTCTAGAGGAAGGGTTCAGCCTGCTGTTCCTATTCCACCATCTTGGATTCTCCTAACTTGAGTCTCTTGCAGACAACAAATAGATGGCTAATTTTTAAAAATCCATTCTATCAGTCTATGTCTTTTAATTGGGGAGTTCAGTCCATTAACATTCAGTGTTACTAATATAAAGGCTTTACTTACTTTGTCCATTTTATCCCTTGGCTTTTTGTTGTCATCTTACTATGTCTTTTAACCCTATCAATTTCTCTTACTTACGTTCTTCATTTCTACACTCTTCTCCAGGGCTCTCTCTCTTGTCTTTTTCTTTCGGACTGTAACACACCCTTTAACATCTCTTGTAAATTTGATCTCTTGGTACCATACTCTCTCAGTTTTTATTTGTCTGTAAAGACTTTAAACTCACCTTCATTTCTGAAGGATAGTTTTGCTGGAAAAACATTCTTAGCTGGCAGTTTTTCTGTTTCAGTACCTTAAATATATCATACCCCTGCCTTCTCGCTTCCATGATTTCCAATGAAACATCAGCACTTAGCCTTATTGAGACTCTGTTGTAAGTAATACATAGCTGTTCCCTTTCTGCTATCAAAATCCTCTTTTTATCTTTGGTTTTTGACAATTGAATAGTTGATGTCTCAGAATTAGTCTATTAGGTTTTATTCTGTTTGGGGTACATTGTCCTTCTTGAATTTTAATATTCATATCTTTCATTAGGGTTGGAAAATTTTCAGTCAGTATTTCCTCGAATATTCTTTCTGCCTCTTTTCCATTTTCTTCTCCTTCTGGGACATCTATAATGTGTATGTTTCTGCATTTTGTGTTGTCACCCAATTTCCTGAGACTGTTCAATTTTTTGCCTTCTTTTCCTGTCTGTTCTCCTATATCTTCAAATTCAAATGTTCTATCTTCAAATTCACTTATTCATTCTTCTAACATTTCAAATCTGCTGTTATATGTCTCTAATGTATTTTTCCCTCTTTTTTAGGAGGTACTAGGGATTGAACCTGGGACCTCATACATGTGAAGCAGGTGTTCAACCTCTGAACTACACCTGCTCCCTGCCTCTAATGTATTTCTAATCTTATCCATTGTGACTTTCATTACTTTCTGTTACATTTTCTTGGCAGGATTTCAAATTGTTCTTTATGCTTTCACAGTGTCATCTTAATATCCTTTATTTCTTTAGTCATATTTCCTTTATCTCCTTAAATTGTTTAAGGAGTTTTGTGTGAACATAATTTATTAGTTGTCTTAAATCTTGAGTTTCATATAGATTCTTGGTTTGTTCCTTTGATGGGCCATATCATCCTGTTTCTTAGTATGGGTTGTTATCTTTAATTGATATCTGAATATCTGTTTATATTGGTACTTTTGCTCTGTTGAACAATTTTTCTCTCTTGCCTAGTAGTTTTATTTCATGGCCCTTTTTTGATTTTTAGTTTAATTTTTTCTAAAATTTTAATATTGCCCTATTTAAGTAGTTATAACTGGGGTGGTGAGCCACTAATGGGGCCCAACCATGTCTACCATGCCTGAGAAAGAATTGGGAGAGACCATCCTGTCTTCCTTCACTTTCCTGGCTGGCCAACAAATGGTGCTCCTTGGCAAATCCTTCCAAAGAGATGAATCCTTTAACTTCTACTAGCTCTGCTGAGCCAGCAAGTTATATTAGTTATATTTGACAGAGAGAAACCACACTCAGCCCTCCACTGCACCCTTCCTCTTTCCAGGGAGGAACTTTTCCTTTCCCCTCTCCATTGGTCATGCATGCAGTAACAGATTTTACCTCGCTATTTGTCTCAGGGGTGGGGGATGGACTGCATTCCCAGCTGGGGGCACATCAACGCATGGCTTTCCCTTTGACTTCTCCATCTCTCTGTCACCAGTCCCTCCAGAGGATGTGTGTAATACTCTCCTGCCCTGCAGAGGTCCCCAAAGTGGCTCCCTTGGGTGACTTCTACGCCTTCTCCTCTATTTTGCAAAAGAGCTGTGCCCTGCCTGAGCTACTCCAATGCCATCCTGGATCACCTAGAGCCCAGGGTAGGTCTTAATCCTCTTATTGGAGTCCTTCATAAACTAAATAGGGCTAAAAGCAACAGTCATACAGAAAAAAGCTGCAGAGACAAAGAAACACGAAGAAGCTGAGAGAGAGAGATCCCAGAGGCCGGAGGCTGGAATCAGTGGAATCAGAGTCACGGAAATAGGCCCCTGAAAGAGTAAAAGAGACAAGGCCCAGAGGAGGGGGGAGAGACAAGCCATATGCCTGATCTCCCACAGATGAGCTCAGGGAGAAAGTAAACCTGGTGGAGAAGACAAAGCTCCAAAGCAGCAGAGCCGCCATTGTGTCTTGCTTTGTGGCAAGAGTCCAGGATCATCAGCAGCTGACTTTCAGGGAAACAGCATCTCTGATGATGCCTTGATTTGGATATGTTCACAGCCTCAGAACTGTAAGCTTTTAATCTAATAAATTCCTATCATAAATGCCAATGCATTTCTGGCATATTTCTAACAGCAGCTTTTAGCAAACTAAAACAAGTATCTTCTTCAAAATCACCAGATCCTGAATATTACACAGTATAGATCACCGAGCACTGCTCATAACCCACTTATTAGGTCATAGGTGTTGAAATTTTTTTCTAATTCATTTCCCTTAACCCTTGAGGTTCAAGCACTTGCCAAGTACCCAACAAAGGGTAAATGAGTACTTCAGACAACAGGGCTTTCCCCTCTATTCTTTTCCTTGATAATCTACTTTGTACTCAACTCCCTGATAAATAAGTCAAATAAGTTTACTGGGCACCTTATGTGTGCAAAGAAGTGGGGTGCAGGAAGGAATAAAAGAAAGAAGTGTATGTTTTTCAAAATTAAGTTGTTGGAATTTCTCTATAATTGGTCTTTTTCTTAAAGACTTTTTTTTTATTTTTTATTTTTTATTTATTATTTATTTATTTTTATTATGGGTAAAAATCAAAATTCTCACAATACATACAGACATTTGCAAAATGATATATAAATATATATGCATATATGTGTATTTGCTTACAAAAATGTTATTTATATATATATATACATATATTTCAAGAGGTGCTTAGATTACCCAAAATATTACACGGAACCCACTGGGATTCCCATGTTGCCCACCTCCCACACCTCCCACCACATCCCACACAAACATCTCCCACAGTGTGGCCCACCACCCTCAATGAACTTACACATCCTGGAGCCTTGCCACCAACCATAGACCACAGTTCACACTGTAGACCACACTCTCTCCCACTCAGTTCTGAGTGGTGTGTGCTGATTTAAAAGGGCCTACATCCGTTGCCACAGCAGTACTCAGGACAAACTCCAACTCCCAAAGAAGCCACTGTATTTCAACTGCTCATCCCCTCCCTACCCCAAAAGTGTCAAGTGGCCACTGGCTCCACCTTATTGTTATAAATTCTTGCATTGCTAGAATCACCATATGTGAACAAGAGAATACCATCAAGTCCACTCTAGTCCATTGTTCTTCCCCCAATCCTGAGGGGACTGGGATGGTGATGTCCACTCCAAATCCAAGTGAGAGAGGGCTTATATCCCATGGATATGGTGGGTGGGATGATCCTGCCTGCAGATGCAGGCCCTCTCCATTCCCTGGGATGGCCATTGCCCATCGTTGTCTCCTCGCCAGGTGACTTGGATGAGTCCATTGAGCTGTAGGGTAGGAGTTGCAGCTCCACCTAGATTTCATACACACCTGGCACATAGGTAGGCGGGAGGCTCCAGTCTCTGGAAGTATACCTAAAAACTCCAGCATCGCATATAGGTTTGAATAGAAGGGACTGGTGAACCATGTGCAGGGAGGACTTATTTGAGTCTAATTCTGTCACTCTCAGGAGCACAGATTCCAAAATAGAACCCACTGATAAGGCATCAGTCTCTGGGGCTATCCCCCCTTATATAGGACCAGGGTGTCTCCGGAGCTCTCAGGAACCCCACTGAGTGGGGTGATAGGCACTTAGATGTTCTATGAGCTCCTACTGAGGTGTGCGTAAGAGTTACCTCTGGGATGACCTCCCGACTCTCTTTGAAGTCTCTTAGCCACTTGAACTCATTTGTCTCTACCATTTCCGCCTTTTATTCAAGGTCTTTTTCCAGTTGTGTTGCCAGTTGGCACTTGGGAAAAGTTTTCAATTAGCAATAATCGTGCCTCGGATAAACCTCATTGGCTACGATACTGCCACTGCACAAAGCTGCCAGTTGGCACTTGGTATTAATCCCTCGTTGCCAGGGAGGCTCATCCCCGGGAGTCATGTCCCACGTTGGGGGGAAGGTAATGCAATCATATGCTGAGTTTGGCTTAGAGAGAGGCCACATTTGAGCAACAAGGAGGCTCTCAGGTGGCAACCCTTAGGCACCCCACAACTGCAGGCTAAGTCTCATTTACAAGAGCAAAGACTCACAAGGGTAGTCATCAATTAAAACAACAACAACAACAACAACAACAAAAAAAAAACATCAGTGGGTCATCCTATTTTGACAGGCACTGTCCCTACACTCAGAGGACTATTGTTGCTCCCTTGGAGACTGTGACAGAGCTCTCCAGGCTAGGAATTCAGATTCCCTCATTTATTGTGTGATTATCCACCCATCGTGACCATGCCCCATTCCCCGATCCTTTGAATGATTTTGTATGTCTTTCAGGTATATTCAGATGAACCAATCCCCACAAAACCCTCCCCCCAATAATCCCCCGCAGTACCCATTGTAACCCTTCTGTGATCCAAATCCTCCATGAACATTTAGTCCATAAAATAATCAAATACACTTACTAGGAAAAAGAAACAAGTGTGATAAGCTTACATGCAAAAGACAAACATAAGGAAAATCTGGGGGGGAAAAAAAAAAAAAAAAAGAGAAAAGGAAAAAAAACAAATAATCAAACAAAGAACAAAACAAAATAAAATATAATTAGTGGATTGGGACATTCAAAAAATGGGCAAAAAAGCAAAGGAAATGCCTTTAAAAAATATATATATATATATATTCATTTTTTTTTTCCTTTCTCTTTTCTTTTTTCCCTTTTTTCCTTCCCTTTATCACTGTGTTATCGGATGTCTGGTGTGCCATGACACCTTCCTCCTCTCAATCCCCATTGTCTCCCAATTTTTCATTTAATTTTCAAAGAAGTTTTAGGTCACAGCAAAGTCACACACGGAGTGCCCGAGACTCCCAGATACCAAACCACCCCCCCTTCCCCACCCCATCTGCCCGCCCTTTTTTTTTTTGGTTGTTAGCATTGTTATAACTGTTATGCAGATAGCAAAATATAGCAACTAAACATTGTCAGTGATTTACAGTATAGTTTACAATTTAGATGATACAGTTTAATAATTTTGATGATATTTACCATGTCCTGTGTCCATTACTGTAAGGTAATGAAAAACCTTCCCCATGACCACCAAACAACCCATTAGATCTTGACTGTTCCCTTCTCCCCAGCCCCCCAGGGCCCGATACCCCCCTCTCCCAACCCATGGAATGTCAAGATTCACAGTTACATGCCCTGGGGATTTGAACCAGCCCTTCCTAATCCACCCACCCCCCAGTGCTGCACCACCAAACCCAGGAAAACCACCACTCATCTGCCCCATCCCCCAACATGCAACCACACTCTATCCCTTTACCATAGATTATGTCCATATGGGTGATGGCTCAAAGCTTGCTCTTCTCTTACTCTCCTTTGTTAACCTATCTTTCAGACAATGGTTCTCAGAGACTGCTCTCTTTCCTCAGTTCAGATCAGTGAGGTCATATACTGTTCATCCTTCAGTGCCTGGCTTGCTTCACTCAACATAAGGTCCTCAAGATTCATCCACGTTATTCCATGTGTTAGCACTTTGTTCCTTCTTACAGCTGAGTAATATTCCATTGTATGTATGTACCACATTTTGCTTATCCATTCATCTGTTGATGGGCACCGGGGCTGATTCCAACTTTTGGCAATGGTGAACAATGGCGCTATGAACATTGGTGTGCATATATCTGTTTGTATTTTTGTTTTCAGTTCTTCTGGGTATATACCCAGCAGTGGAATGGCTGGATCATACGGAAGATCTATTGCTAGTTTTCTGAGGAACCACCAAACTGTCCTCCACCGTGGCTGGACCATACCGCAGTCCCACCAGCAGTCGATGAGGGTTCCTATTCCTCCACATCCTCTCCAACATTTAGTGTCTCCTGTTTTTTTAATAGCTGCCATTCTGATGGGTGTAAGATGGTATCTCATTGTAGTTTTGATTTGCATTTCCCTGATAGCAAGTGATGTTGAGCATTTTTTCATGTGCTTTTTAGCCATTTGTATTTCTTCCTTGGAGAAGTGTCTTTTCAGGTCACTTGCCCATTTTTTATATGGGTTGTTTGTCCTTTTATTTTCGAGGTGAAGGATTTCTTTATATATGCAGGATATTAGGCTCCTATGGTTGCCGAATATTTTTTCCCATTGGGTAGGTTGCCTTTTTATTTTCTTAATAACATCCTTAGAGGTGCAGAAGTTTTTAATTTTGAGGAGATCCCATTTATCAATTTTTTCTCTTGCTGCTCATGCTTTGGCTGTGAAGTTCATGAAACCATTTCCTATTACAAGGTCCTGTAGATGCTTCCCTACATTATATTCCAAGGTTTTTATGGTTTTGGCTCTTATATTTAGATCTTTGATCCATCTTGAGTTGATTTTTGTATAAGGTGTGAGATGGTATTCTTCTCTCATTCTTTTGGATATGGATATCCAGTTCTCCAAGCACCACTTGTTAAAGAGGCCACTCTCTCCCAACTGAGTGGGTTTCGTGGCCTTGTCAAATATCAGATGACTGTATATGCGAGGCTCTATATCAGAACTCTCAATCCGGTTCCATTGGTCAGTAGGTCTATCCTTGTGCCAATACCACGCAGTTTTGATCACTGTAGCTTTGTAGTATGTTTTAAAGCCAGGTAATGTGATACCTCCAACTTCATTTTTCTTTTTCAATATATCTTTGGCAATTCGGGGCCTCTTGCCTCTCCAAATATAGTTTATGGTTAGTTTTTCCAGTTCCTTATAAATTATAGTGTTGACTTTTATTGGGATTGCATTAAATCTGTAGATTAGTTTGGGTAGGATAGACATCTTGATGATGTTTAGTCTTCCCATCCATGAACAGGGAATATTTTTCCATTTATTTAAGTGTTCTTTGATTTCCTTTAACAGTGTTGTGTAGTTTTCTGTATATAAGTCCTTTACATCTTTAGTTAAATTTATTCCTAGGTATTTGATTCTTTTGTTTACTATTGTAAATGGTATATTTTTCCTGATTTCCTCCTCAGTTTGCTGGTTATTGGTGTACAGAAATGCTACTGATTTTTGAGCGTTGATCTTATAGCCTGCAATATTACTGAACTCCTTTATAAGTTCTAGAAGCCTTGTTGTCGATTTCTCAGGGCTTTCTATGTATAGGATCATGTCATCTGCAAATAATGAAATTTTTACTTCTTCTTTTCCAATCTGGATGCATTTTATGTCCTTTTCGTGTCTCAGTGCTTGTTCAAGTACTTCTAAGACAATGTTAAATAGGAGTGGTGATAGTGGGCATCCTTGTCTTGTTCCCGATCTCAGAGGGAAGGCTTTTAGGATTTCACCGTTGAAAATGATGTTAGCTTTGGGTTTTTCATATATACCCTTTATCATTTTCAGAAAGTTTCCATCTATTCTTATCTTTTGTAGTGTTTTTATGAGGAAAGAGTGCTGTATTTTGTCGAATGCTTTTTCGGCATCTATAGAGATGATCATGTGATTTTTTTCTTTCAGTTTGTTTATGTGGCGTATTACATTGATTGATTTTCTTATATTGAACCATCCTTGCATACCTGGGATGAAACCCACTTGGTCATGGTGTATAATCCTTTTGATATGTTGTTGAATGCGATTAGCAAGTATTTTGTTAAGGATTTTAGCATCTAGGTTCATTAGAGAAATTGGTCTGTAATTTTCCTTTCTTGTGGTATCTTTATTTGGTTTTGGTATTAGGGTAATGTCAGCATCATAGAATGTGTTAGGTAATATTCCTTCTACTTCTATTTTTTGGAAGAGCTTAAGTAGAATTGGTGTTAGTTCTTTCCGGAATGTTTGGTTGAATTCAGATGTGAAGCCATCTGGTCCTGGACTCTTCTTAGTTGGGAGGTTTTTAATGACTGAGTCTATCTCTTTACTTGTAATTGGGCTGTTGAGTTCATCTATTTCTTCTTTCATCAATGTCGGCTGTTTGTGGGTTTCTAGAAACTTGTCCATTTCCTCTAAATTGTCATTCTTGTTGGCATATAATTTTTCAAAGTATCCTCTTATGATACTCTTTATTTCTGTGGGGTCAATAGTGATATCACCTTGCTCATTCCTTATTTTATGTATTTGCATCTGTTCTCTCTTTTTCTTTGTTAGTCTGGCTAAGGGTTTGTCAATTTTGTTGATATTCTCGAAGAACCAGCTTTTGGTTTTGTTTATTGTTTCCAGTGCTTTCTTATTCTCTACTTCATTTAGTTCTGCTCTAATCTTGGTTATTTCCTGTTTTCTACTTCCTTTAGCTTTAGTTTGTTGTTGTTTTTCCAATTCCTCCAAGTGTGCAGTTAGGTCTTCAATTTTAGCTCTTTCTTCTTTTTTAATATATGAATTTATGACTATGAACTTCCCTCTCAGGACTGCTTTCACTGCATCCCATAGGTTTTGATATGTTGTGTTGTTGTTTTCATTACTTTCAAGGTAGTTACTGATTTCTTTTGAAATTTCCTCTTTGACCCACTGTTTGTCTAAGAGTGTGTTGTTTAACTTCCATATCCTTGTTCCTAACTTGTTTCTCTGGCCCTTATTGATTTCCAACTTCATTTCATTGTGGTCAGAGAAATTACTTTGTATAATCTCAATCTTTCTGAATTCATTGAGTGTTGTTTTGTGGCCTAGCATGTGGTCTATTTTGGAGTATGTTCCATGTACACTGGAGAAGAATGTAAATCCCGCTGTATTTGGGTGTAGTGTTCTGTATATGTCTATTAAGTCCAAATCTTCTAATGTATTGTTGAGTGCCTTAGTTTCTTGATTGATTCTCTGCCTAGATGTTCTGTCTAATGATGATAGTGGTGTGTTGAAGTCCCCTGCTATAATTGTAGAGGAATTTATTTCTTCTCTTAGTTTTTCCAGAGTTTGCCGCACGTATTTTGAGGCACCTCGATTAGGTGCGTAAATGTTGATGATTGTTCTCTCTTCTTGAGAGATTATTCCTTTTACTAATATGTAGTGTCCATCTTTGTCTCTTACAATAGTTTTGCATTTAAAGTCTATTTTGTCTGATATTAGAATAGCTATTCCTGCCCTTTTTTGGCTATTGTTAGCTTGTAAAATGGTTTTCCAGCCATTCACTTTCAGCCTCCTTGAATCCCTGGGCCGAAGGTGGGTTTCTTGTAAACAGCATATAGATGGATCATATTTTCTTATCCATTCTGCCAATCTGTGTCTTTTGATTGGTGAATTTAATCCATTAACATTCAGTGTTATTACTCGTAACGAATTTCTTACTTCAGTCATTTTTTCTTTGGGTTAATGTATGTCATATGTTGTTTTGTTTCTCTTTTTGAGTTTTCAGTTGTTTTTAAACTCTCCTCCAACTCTCTCTCCTTTGTTTTTTCCTTTCAACTTGTAGAGATTCCTTTAGTATTTCTTGAAGGGCTGGCTTCTTCTTGACATACTCTCTTAATTGCTGTTTATCTGTGAATATTTTGAACTCTCCATCATTTTTGATTGCCAATTTTGCTGGATAGAGAATTCGTGGCTGGAAGTTTTTTTCTTTTAGTGTTTTGACTATGTCATACCACTGTCTTCTTGCCTCCATGTTTTCAGCTTAGAAATCAGCACTTAATCTTTTGTGCTTCCCTTGTATGTGATTGTTCTCTTTTCTCTTGCTGCCTTGAGTATTTTCTCTTTGTCTTGAGCATTGGACAATTTGACAAGTATATGTCTTGGAGTTGGCCTGTTGGGATTTATACTATTTGAGGTGCGCTGTGCTTCCTGGATCTGCACATCCATCTCTCTCAATAGAGTTGGGAAGTTTTCAGCCATAACTTCCTTCAGCACTCCTTCTGTTCCCTTTCCCTTCTCTTCTCCTTCTGGGATGCCCATAATGCGTATGTTTGTGTGTCTTGCATTATCGGTTAATTCCCTGAGACAATACTGGATTTTTTCTATCTTTTTGTCTATCTTTTCTACAATCTCTTTGATTTCAACTGTATTGTCTTCCATATCACTAATTCTTTCCTCGGTCTGTTCAATTCTGCTGCCATGTGAGTCCAGCTTCTTTTTCATTTCTTGACTTGTGTCTTTGTTCGCCATCATATCCATTACCTTTTTAGGTGTGTTAGCTATTTCTTCAGTATGTTCTCCCAGTGTCTTCTTTATATCCTTAATCTCTCCCTTCAGTTCTTTAAGTTGGTCCATGATATTTGTTTGGATAGCTTTGATCAGTTGTTCGATGTACTGCATTGCTTCCTGGTTTTTATTTTGTGCACTGGACTGGTCCATGCTTTCCAGTTTCTCAGAGTCATTTGTATTTTTCTGTTGCCCTCTGGTCATCATATTATCTTGATGGGTTTGTTCAGTTGATCAGCTTTTCTCTATGCTCTAGAATTTTATATAGCTGTTGGTTCTGCGTGTGAGTTAAGTTTTCTCTTTGGCAGTTTTCCTTCTTATTTTATTTCCTTGCTTCTTTCTATGTTTCCTTGAAGGCAAAAGGTTAGGGCCAGAGGAATCAAAAGATGTAAGGAAGGCAGAAGGATAATAGAAATATTGATAAAAGTTAGGAGTGGGGCAAATGAGACTTAATGAGATGAATATTTAACTTGTGTAGGCAGTGTAGAGTACTAGGAAAAAATATGGAGTTCCTACAATGGACTGGGAATACAAATGGAGGAATATATATATATATATAGTGATTTAGAAGGCTAGAATTATGAGGAGGGAGAGAAATAGTAGAGAAAGGTCTGAAAGGAAAAAGTTAATACTAATTTAAAAAAAAAAAAAAAAAAAAGAAGAAGAAAACAAAATAGATGGGATAGAAATTGACACCCTTAAGTTGTGGGCCTATGAAAAAATGTTGTCTCTAAGAGCCACAACAGAAAACAGAAGGCAGAAAGATGCAGGAAGGATAAGCGATAGTTTGTAATACAGAATCAATATATACAGCGAGTGGGAAATTACTGAATAAGAAGCCCAGCAAAGAAGCAACCAGCTGGCAGCACCTATTAAAAAAAAAAAAATAGAAGAAAAAAGGAAGGGGGGAGGAAAACGGGAATAATGGCAATAGACCAGAAAGTAATAGAGAGAAACCAAAGATCCACACAAGCAAGCAGTCAAACAGAGCTAAGGGGGGTCAATGATTCCCCTAGGGTCCACGTGGATCCTTCCTGCCTACTTGTGTTTATCAATGAATTTCCCCACAGGGTTCTATATGCAGGTCCTGAAGCAGCTTTTAGCTATTAAACTAAATTAAAAAGAATTTATTTTTCATTTGTTGTGGTGACCTCACTTTTTTTTTTTTTTTTTAGCCAAATGCAGGACCCAAAATAATTCGTCCTCTAGACCAACCTCCTTACGGAAGGGACCCTAGCTGGGCCCGTGGAAATTAATCAAGCACGTCCCACTTTCCGGACTCCCCAGGTTAGCTGAAGCTCTGATGTTAGTCAGTGAGGAGTGCTAAAGACGGCGGATTCCGCCCCTTCTGGCGCCGAGCTCCAGCGTCACCGGGCTGCTCAGTAAATCAGTTTGAGTGCAGATTCGCATCTGCTCTCAGCCTAATGGTGCTTCAGGTCGGCTTATCTGCTCCCCAAAGCTATGGGGCGGTGCAGGCAGCCAGATCGATGTCTAAAAATATAAAATACCCTTCCCTGTCTGCCAACTGAACCCTCCCTTCTTTGGGAAGTGTCCCTTCCTCCTGGCTCCGCAGCGGCCCGGGTCTTATCCCTGGGTGGCTAGGGAAATAAGCTGCGTTTCCCGACCAAAATCCCCCCTCCGGTTCACTGGGTGCTGATTAGCTCGTTTGCTCTGTTCACACAAGTTCCAAGGGGCGCCAGGCAGCCAGATCCCCAGAAAATAAAACTTTTTCGCCCCGCCCGCGGCTCCAAATGGCCGTTTTATTTTTTTTTCCCTAACCGCGGGGCTCAGCCGCCTGTGCCAACCGCCAGCAGCAGCCTCAAAACTCACGAATCTCCACCGTTCGGTCCACGCCGCCGATCCGCGCAGATAGATGTCCCAAGCCTCTCACTCCACGCGTGCACAGCACAGACCCCGGGGCAGGTCCCCGTCCACAATCCGCCTTGTTCTGGAAGCTTGCAGTTTGCGCCCTCCTACACTAACGCCATCTTGGCCCCCCCAAAAAAAAGCGAAAGATAATATTTTACATGAATACATCATTAACCTCCAAAAAAAATTCAGCCTTCACCTATAAGGAAAAAGAAAGGAATGGATTTTTGGATACCCTACTACCAGTCTCTACTACAAAGCCTTAAGCCTCACTGCTGACTCCCTCTCTAACCCTATGATGTAATCTCTTCCCATGCTCTTTGCATCCTGGTTATTCAATCTTTTGTGACTACTCTGTTTAAATTAGGGTCAGCCTGTAATCTCCATCATAGCAATCTTTGTTCCTTCCTTATTTGAACTAAGTCGCTCTTTCCTACAACGCTTTACTCTCAATCACTGGGCTGTACGTAGTTCTTATATTGAACTATATATAGTTCTTCTTTCATAATATTATCTCCTTCATTCTCAGATCATTCATTATGTTTATGAATTACCAAGTTACAGAAACACCAAATGATAATCTCAGCCAAATTTCTAGTATCTGCAATTAAAAGACCAAGACCTTTTCTCAGGATATAGCTATGTATTATACATATAAGCATCAAGTACTTGCTTTCTAGAGTTTTACTTTATATTCAACATTAAAAAATCCACTAGGCTAATGCTTACTATCCATTATCAAGCTTATTCCTGGCCCTCTAGTAACTCTAGTCGCCAGGTCTGTGTACTAGTAAGAAACACAGCATTTAATTTGCAATTAAATGCAATCACTTAGGCCATAAAGGCAGAGGATTGCCTTATTAGGGAATTCAAGCTACAGAAAGAAGGTCTTTTATTGTGCTGCAGTGAAAAAAAAGTTTTTAAAAAATGGGAGCAGAAGATAGAAGACTAGAACGCTTTACATTTATGGTTTTAACTTTTAAAAAATATTTTGAAAACATGATTTTGTTTCATTTTCAGTAATTATAGCTAACATTATCCCCATTTGACAGTGCAGCATGGTTAGCCAGCCTGCTCAGGATCAGGTATTTAGTGGCAGAGCCTTTTAGAACAAAGACCTAGATGACCAGCCCTACCTTAAGAACACTCCCCCCAATAAACAAACAAAACAAAAATAAAAACAAAACCACAAAAACCCTAGATTCAATTCAGAGAAAACAAAAGCCAAATTAGGCCACATTCATTTCTGTTCTCCAATATTCCTTCTGGTTTTTTGCACTCCTCCAATCTCACAGTCTGAACCCAGACATAGTAGGGGGAAGAGGCCCTAGAGCAGGGAGAAATCTACAGAATTCTGGCCCTTATTCCCTCTCCTTGGAGTCATGCACTTCCCAGAGTGTGAAGGTGAGAGCTGCAGCTCTCATAGCCTCTCCGTGCGCTGGTGGTCTCTGTGTCTCAGGGAAGGGAATAAATAAGGGATTGGCACAGCCACCTCTGGATCCCCACAGAGCCATGGTGGATCCCCATGCCCTTTGCATTTTGCCAAAGTGCTTGCTATCAATGCCTCCTTCCCTCTGCAGAGGGGGAGATGATGGGGGAGCCAATTATGGCTGCTTCTCGCTGCAGTGCACAGAGTGGCGGGGTTGTCATTCATTACTGCCTAATGTTTAGCTGCAGTATGCAAACCACCAAGGCTGGAAGGAATCACAGCGGAGAAGGGAGAGCCTGACAGAAGCAATAAAGCACCTTCTTCTTCAAGAGTTGCCACTGCAGGGTCATAGAATTTGCATGCGGTTCCAGTTGTGCCTGGAACTCAGGTTATTAATTATTATCCAAATCACCCCCCTTGTTACCTCCAAGCTCTCATTATGGCTGCAGATACAGGAATATTCAACTCTCGCCCCACTGCCCCCATATATTATGGCACCACTTTGCTATATAGCTACTGAGAGCAGAAGCCCATCAGAGGGACTTTAAACAAAGTAAGAGCTCTGCCGAGGAGTGTTTTCTCTTTGTTTGGCTGAAAGCAGATGGTGGTAATGTAAAACACCTTCACACCAAAGTCCAACATCCATACTCATCAAGTGAACTTAGATTTTGAGATTATCTTCTGTCACTTTGTCACAATGCATTTGCTTTGTCAAGGGTAGGCTCAGTGGGGAATGCTGTTACCCGTGTTCAATATCAGGTCCTGCCGCAAATGGAAATTCAGGAACATCTCAGAAGCAAGAGGTTAACCTGATCATTGTTGTTTATTGAGGCCCGTTTAGTGCCTTTCACAAACCTCAGAAGCTTTATGGAATTCGGAGTGACCCCATAACTCTGCCTGCTGGTGAAACATGGCTGCCCTTGCCTCAGGACTCATCTCTTTTGTAAAATCACCAGCAATCCAACAATAAATGATCTGCTTTAGAATAGTGGCCTGTCTCCTTGCCCTCAGGACCTCTCTCCCTCCCCCCAGTTTCTATGAATAGTCCCTACCAGGTTGGCCTGGTACATCCCCTAGTTCCAGAAGATGTGCCAAGAAATCCAAACTGTCTGTACAGCCCTTTGAAGCTGACTTCCATTACTTGCAAATTGACATAACTCTACAATCTACATTTATACATTAAAATTCATCTCCATATATGTGACTAAAGGATATTGACTTTTATACCAAACCAAAGTAAGTATGATAATGTAGATATAGCATTTGGCACAACGCTTAGCAGCTACATAAATATTGCTATTATTATTGAACTAAGTTTTAATAATAAGTATATCTATTTGATGTCAAAATTTCTTCAATAAAGGCCAAACCATGGGAAACTTGAATATAGATAATTATTACTATTATTGTTATTACAATAGACTGGATGTCTCTCTTTGTCTTTCTTTCTCTGTGTATCATATGTGTGTGTGTGTGAAAATATACTCTGTAAAATAAAATTTCATTTCAGTAAATATTTCTGTGTTAGCTCAACCTGGACTCTCCAGCAATCAAGGCAGTAAAGTGGTGGCCAGTTCGCGATTTCACTGAGCATTGGGCAGGTAGGAGGTCCCAACATATAGAGTCACCACTGATGAATATTTAGATTTCGTAAAATTGTTATCTTATCAATGCAATTTCTTTGCCTCTTAAGCAATCAGAAATAGCTGTTCTGCTCAGATGTACATTGAAACTCAGAAGCAGCAAATTGAGGGTCTACTATTTTTAACAGGGTCACAATCACTTTTCTTCCAAAATATCCATCTTCAAATTGGAAACAAGCAAGGGATTTTGAGTGTCTTAGACTTTGTCCACTGAAATAGACAAAGGACAAGTAATTTTTCTGGAGTGCCAACTATGGACCAGTCACCTGGCATAATATCTTTTTTTTTTTTTTTTTTTTTTTTTTTGGCATAATATCTTAACCCTCACAACTACTCTTTCCAGGCAGATATTATTCTCTTATTATAGCTGAGGAATATGAGATGAAAAATGGTCAAAAACATTTCTAAATTGACAGAGTGAGTAGCAGAGCATGGATTTAGCCCTGACCTAGCCAGCGAAGGTTATATTCGTAAGCCACAACCCCAGGTTTCCTCGGTGAGTGTTGTGCTTCAGAATATTCGCACTGCAATTGCTCAAACATCTTTGTAAATTCCTCTTTGGGAATATCCATAACAGCTATTTCCCAGTTACAGAAAATACCAGTATTATCGCAATATTGTCACATCTGGTTTTTGACCCAGAAACACATTACTCAACTTAATTGCACACTTAGTTCCAAACACCTTGTGACTGTTTTTAGGAATTAAAATCATCATGAAAGCATGGAACTTTGCACGATTGAAGATACTAAAAACAATTCCAAAAGGGAACATCACAAATGCTTCAAACTATGGCAGCATTTTGAAATCAATATATGACTCATTTGTGTGTCTAGGTACATCCCTTTTATACCCAGCATTGCTCTTATAGTTGGCCATACACCCATCCCATCTCACCTTGCTCCAGCTTCCATCCTCAGAGAGGGAGACGTGGTATGTACAGAAAAAACAAACAAACAAACAAACAAACAAGCAAAAACCCAGGGAGGGCAAAGAAGGAGCTTAGTGGCTCTGGGGTCTCCCAGAACAGAGTTCTGATTTCCCCTCATGCTAGGCCACGGAGGCAAAACAAGGGATTTGAAAATCAATTTCTTCTCTTCTCATTCTCTTCTACACCCATCATAGTTCAAAGCGGCAAGAGGAAACTGGGCTTTCTACATTGTGCTATCTTCAAGTACTGAGTACATTTTATTGACTATTATAGGCTAGTGTTAGCTCAATTTAGTGAGTAGAGAGAGGAGCTGCTCAAATCATAGTGTATAGAGGAAAGAGCACAGTGGTCTGCAGAAGGAGCCTGGAAAAATCCAGAAAAGCTGTTCTCAGTGGTGACAAGTGACAACAATGTTAAGTAAACTCACCTTGGGATCCTCAGAAGTACTTTAGAAAGGCACTGGGTTTCTTGGGGTCAGTAAAAACAGGGACTTGAATGATCATCTTTTGCATATTATAGACAAGAGGTTGTTTGGTAAGCAGAAGAACTTGGGGATGCCTGCATTTTATGGGAAAATAGACAACACATTCTATTATGTTCATTTAAAATGGTAAAAATTAACATTTTACATTCCTATCTTTTGCAGTTAAGCTGAGCCCATTAATCTCTCTTATATATAGCAGATAACGTATGTAAGAACTCTCAGCACAGTGATTGACACCTACTAAGTGTTTAATATCTGGCAACTTTTATTGAAATGTTTGATCTTTACATTGTGAAAAACCAGAGAGGTGCCAAAATTCTAAATGGCAAATGCTATTTTGATTCCCAAAAAGGAAAAGAAGATGAATTTCATAAATCCTGACAATGCTGGTGTTGTTCCCTGGCAAGCTGCTACAGTATATAGTTTTTAGGCATCTAGAAGTGGTAGCAATAATGACTAAGGACCCAGGATATATTGGATTCACAAAGAGCAAGTCATACCATAACAGCCCCATTTATTTCTTTGATAATATTAGATGGTTATATTAGGAAAATGTGGTAGACCTAGTGTAGCTGGATTTCAGCAAAGCATGTAGCAAGCTCTTTCATGTACTCTGTGGGCAAGGAGAAATATGAACTGTACATAAAGTAGACAGATTAGAAAATTTGTGAATGCCAGATCCAAAGGGTGATGATTAATATATTATTACAATTTTGAAAGAATTTTTAATGGCTCCTGGTTGAGCACTTTCCTAATAGAAATTTTTATCCATGATATGAAGAATGCTTGTTTGAAGAATATATTCTTTGTCAAATTTGTTCAACAAAGCTCTTTCTCCAGGATATTTTTAATTCATTTGGTTTACAAATGGTGTCTGGCTCCTTCTTTTCTTTTTCCTCTGCTTTTCCTTTTTATATCCTGGGAGGGATAGCAAGTGTAATAGTGAAAGAATATGCATCCAAAATGATCATTTGTTATTCAAGCCTTTTTGTCCTGATGTACATATAACTGATGATTTTCACATACAGGAAGCTCCCCTGGGCATATTCTGATTCTCATAAGCCCCAAAACAATGTTGTGGAGAAATAAAACACCTGATAATTCATAATTGATAAGATTATGATGCATTGCCAAGGCTTGACTAAGACATGTGAGAATCCAGGGCAGGGACATAATTTGGCACCTCTTTAATCTGATATCTCTTACCCATTTGTTCAACATTTATTTCCCACTGAATTCTACCTGGGGGAGTGTGGCATGAGGAAACCACTTGCAATAACCCTCCTCTTAGATTCTATTCCCCTGATCTGGTAAAACCTGCTAATCGGTTTAACAAGAGGAAGGGACTCAATGACTGCAGAGATAAAAGGCTTTTGTTTAGGGGGGATGCCAGGCTTCTTTGTTGCAATCCATATTCAAACTAACACAGGGTATTTCTCATCTATGAGGTCCCACACCTAGTTCCTGAAAAATATTTCTTTTGTCCAGCTCTTGGGGGAAGCACATCTCACACGGAATGCAGTCGCCTCCTCTGCTCTGCCTTTAGTCCGAGATGAAATGTAACTTTCTGCCTTGACTCTTTACAAGGGGAGAATTAGATACCAATCTTTGCATTCCTTGATTTCCAGGAAACACAAGTCAAGCACTCCTGGTGAGGGGAGCACTACCGTCCCTCTTTTTAGGCTGGAGGTGTGAGTTCAGCTAAGGCTCGGAGAGTTAGTTAATGGTTACTATCATTGCAAATCCTATACAGATTGACCATAATCTCACTTTGGCATACAGGCCTACCTGGTAACTATTTTGTCATTCCTGGCCTTTGGGACGGCGACTGAAGAAAACATCCTAGTTAAACATCCTGTTATGCTTTTGTGGAGTGCCATCAACCTAAGCCCAAGGTTCTTCTTAGAAACTACACCGTGGTATTTTCTTTTACAAATGTCTTTGGTGACATTATTCACTACATCAAACACTGTTCTTTTGGCAGATGCTGCTAATCACCTATCCAATATCCAGTTTCTTTTTCTTCTTTGGTGACAAAACTTTGCTAACTGGCTAAAAAAAGATTCATATTCTTCAGACTTCCTTGAATATAGAGATAGACATGCAACCCTGTTGTTTAGTGAGATGTAAGTGGCAGTTGCTGGATGGGGGTTTGGGGAAAGTTTTTAAAAGGGACACAGTCGACTCTACTGCCTTTGGCCCTTTGCTCCTTTCCCCTTCTTCTTGCCTGGAATGCAGATGTGATGCTTGGAAGTACAGAGGGAACTTTGAGTCCATAAAGATGAAACCATACATTAAGGATTGCAGAGCAGAAAAATAGCAGGATACAGGGTTCTTGGTTACATTATTGAACCACCATCTGGTCCTAAACAGCTTTAAAATTCTTGTTACATGGAGCAACTAAATCCTTTATTTGTGTAAGCCACTCTCTGTAGGATTTTCTGTTACTTGCAGCTGAAGGTATTGTTAACAGAGTTCTCCCAGAATCCCAGGGGAAAATCCTATATGCACTTACTACCTGGAGTAAGGAGGAAGTAAAACCACCATTGTGCACATGCACACACACTATTTTGAGAACAATAAGATGTTCCCTACAGCTCTATAAAGAATTATGTGGGAGAGAGGGACAACAATAAAGACAAAGTAAAAACGAAAGGTGGTTTCACTAAGATCTCCTGGATACATTAAGAGCTATTCTGGGGGTCGGATGTGGCTCAACTGGTTGGGCATCCGTCTCCCATATGGAGGGACTCGGGTTCGATCCCCGGGACCTCCCGGTAAAAAATAAAATAAAATAAAATAAAATAAAATAAAATAAAATAAAAAAAAAAAAGAGCTATTCTGTTTTGTAGCCTAAATTACAAGATGTTATATAAAGTCCCTTCTTCTCGTGTAGCTAAGGTTAGAGTGGGTAGGGATGTGAAGTGGATTACTCCGAGTGAGCATTCATTCCTTAATTTATTCAAGCGAGCACCTCGAATAAGGGACTGCTGGAAAGGAAAGCATCAGGCTGCTGTGACATCCTCGTTTTGGCTGCAGTACTGATGCCCTCAGGGTGTATCATTAGCTTTTGGAATCAGTGAATTTATAGGAAGGGGGATTTACAAAAACCTCTTAGGGTCCTGGCAAGAAGCATACATGTGTGTGAAGTATGAGGTGACAGTTGTAAGACTTCTGCGAATGATGGTGTCTGTCAAACTGGAGAGGGCAAGCTGGCCTACAGGACTGAAAGACAGTGCTTTAAAAATACTCTGCCAACCCCCTTTCCCCCAAAACACATATGTGTAGGGCCATCCAAAGACAAATGAAAAGCTTGGCTCTGTTGCTTTATTGAGGATGCCAGCCAAAGAGGCAGCAATGGGATAAACTGGAGCAAAAAGATATGTGGAATGTCTCTTGCTAGCTGAGAGAACTATTTCATGAGACTTCAAGAAACCATTCAAGAACCCCAAGATTTAATTTAGAAAGAACTGAGTAGGGCCATATTGCCCACAATTATTGGAAGAAAAGCCAACTAATTGGACTTTTTAAAATTATGATTCTGCCCTTATTTTTACCTTCAACCTGCTATGGTCTGGGAACTGCTTTGCTTTTGCACTTAGGTGGATGGGTGATAAAGTACATTTATTTATTCCAGGCATCATGGTTTCATTCACCTTTGACCATACCCAGCACATAAGGCATGATCAATAAATGTTCGGTAAGTTAATGAAGGGACTCAATCATTTCTGATGATAATGATGATAATAATAATGAATATAATAGTGATAGCCATGACTCACTGAGTGATTATGTGTAAGATATTATACATGGATGATCTCTAACTTTTATAGATGAGAAAACAGGTGTAAGTGGGGGGAATGATATAAATTGACCAAGCCACATAGTTAAAGTGGCAGAGCCTGGAATCAAAGCAAAGTCAGCTCACTCAGGAGCAGGGACTTCTCATACTTTGTTACACTCTCTGGGTTGAGTTTAAGGGTTTCTAGATAGCATATTCTAGAATTTCCACTAAAATAACCAGTATTTCTGAAGAAGCTTAAAAAATGGTTCTCTGACAAAGCTTACCAGCTAACTCCATTCACATAATCATAGAATAACTTTGTTTTCCCAGTTTCCCCAACAAGTGGACCCACCGAGTGAATGGCTGATGTAGGCTTCCTGTTTGGCTCTTTTCCTTAGGAGGAAGTGAAACAAGAGGAGAAATGTTGCCTCATGGAATGAGTTGGTGCTGGGTCTGGGGTTGCGGGGAACAGGGGAATAATACAGGAACAGCAGTCACCTTAGGAGCAGGCCTGCTACCGAGAACAAAGGAAGATTCCAGAAATGTTTTCCAAAGGCAAATGGTGCCCCCTTCCTTAAACCCCACCCCTTGAATGCCTGTGGGGGCTGAGCTTTTTGAATCCAGGCTGAGACTGGCTTCTAGGAAAATAAACACATTATGGTTTCCCTGGGAATGAAGCTTGAACAGCAGTTCCATTGTAATTTATTAATCGCAATTATTTCAAGATGAGAATGTAAGCTCACTATTTGGCCACACACACATGTTACACATAAAAGGCTTCAAAACATCAGAAGAGCAATTTCCTGTGGGGAAATAAAGCATGGAATCTAAAGCTTCGACTCCTAAAGCTGAGGCCATGAGGCCCTACAGCAACCACCAAGCTTTGGTGCCATTTGTGTCTCTGGACTTTTATTTCAGTAGCAAATCTCCATCTTGTGCAGCCCAAGCTGCCTCTGCATCTAGTTTAACATAGTAAGAAATGTCTGTGGTTAGTTACTGGTGACAGTGAGTGTCTTCATCACTGTCACTGGCTGCATCAGTCAGGAAAGACTTTACTTCTTCCAAGAGGGCCCAGTGCTGCCCCGAGGTAGCCACTGGGTCACTGTCTTCTAGAAGGGTCTAATGCAAATGCTCAGAGGGGGAAGTGCTGATAGCTCATTTGGAGGTAAAATTAAATATCAAAATGAAATAGAAAACTATTTGTTTACAAGCCAAAAATAAGTTTGATTTCAAATTGGGAAGGAACAAGGATGAACAAGCAGTTCATTTGATATCCTAAGTCTGTAGCACATCTGCTCAGGGCCAGCTCCTAAGGTGGAAACAGGAGAGGAAAACAGAAATGAGCTCCCTGGGAGCCAAATGGAGAAAAACTCTGAGAATCCCCTCCGTGAACTGTGTGGAGTAAAGGGCAACAAGTATTTTCTACTGAATTAATCAGGGGAGTATCTGTGGAGAAGGTTGGAGTTCAGGGTGACTTATAAGATGGGTAGAGAGCAAAGAGAGGGGAAGACATGAGAGCAGGAAGTGTTGAAGAACTTCCTAGACCCAGGACAGACTCTCTTCTGCGATTGCTCCAGCCATTGTTTGATTTCTAATAAAATTGATTAGCTGCTCTGGTTCTATCACTCTAAGAACCATAGAAAAGAAGCTGCCATGGAGACTGGGAAAAATTATAGTATGTGGAGTGCCCTATAATTCTGGGAGGAGAATTCTGCAAACTCTGGGACTCTTCTTTTCTCAGCAATCTGTGGAATGGAGATTTGAGGAGCCCTGGAAAATTAGGAAGGCCTAAAGGAAGGAGGAGCTGGATCCCACATGTAGCTTTTTGGGTTCCAAGAGAGAAGTGAGGCCTTCCAGGGGATTTCAGAGGTAAGGAATAAGGCCCAGCCCTATGTGGCCCCATTAGTAGGACAGGCTAAGTAAATCATCCAGAGAGGCAGGCATTCTGCTGGGGTGTGCCCTTCTCCTGCTCCAGCTCTCTCCTCCCGACATATCAGTGGTGTTTATTAAGAGATGACAAGTCTATCAGCCCTCATGAGCAGTCTTTCACAAGGAGGAGATCTTCCCGTATACCCAGCGAGTGTCATCAATCTTGTGCCTGCTCTGAGTTCCGCTTCCAGCAGTGGAGAGTGAACAAGGCCCCTTCCCCACCCCCTCTTTTTAACCACCTCTCACCCATCTTCCTTCTCCCTCATCTCAAGCGCTTTGTAGTGCAGCGGCTGGAAGTAGCAAAAGAAGAGATACTATTTGCATGAAGTATTTCTGGTGAAGAAATGGAAACAGAAGAATAGAAAAAAACAAAAACAAAAACAAACCAAGGCCCTTTTCTCCAATGTTACTGGCTTTGGGAAATATATTTCTTTCTAGGAGATGGAATGGATAGAACTGAGACTGCTGGCATGCAGCTAATGCTGTTTATGTTATATCTACAGTATACAAAGGATATGCAGGTTTCATACTACGTATAAATATTATAAAGAATCAGTTTTCCATCTTTCTAAATATCAAATCTGGATATTCTATCGACTTTGAATTCAACACTGTTGAATTCACACATACACACATACACACACACACACACGTGTGCCTCTATTTTTTCTTTCTGGAAAGAAGCTATATGTTGTAAGTATCAGCACCTAAAATTCAAGAAAAAGACCACAATGTCCTGCATAGGAGGCAAAATTGATGCTGGTAACTAGCAATTGCAAACGGGCCTCACTGAATATATGTCTTTTGAATATTATATTTGTCACTATGTTTATAATTCAAATGTGTTACATGTTTATTTTTCATTAGCAAGTTCTAATCTGGGCCACACAGCTTCAAGTGTGGGATAATAACATCATTTAAAATTTCATGAAATTTACTGAGGCTTAAAAATCATTTTTTGGCACTGGTTCAGTATTTAAACATTTCAATCTAACACATCATAAGGTTGCTTTTTATTTTGGGATGGAAGTGAGAGAGAGGAAATTATTTTTCTGTATCATGAATGCTTCCAAACATTATTTTTCTGAATCTTGTTCTTTACTATAACATGTGCTTTTCAAAAATTTTGACACTGTGCTTTGTTCAGAGATATAAGGAAAGTCATGAAAAATGGCTTTTATCCTTTGCATGGCATCTCTATGACTATAGCAGAACCAGATAGGAAGGAGAGATCAGGCTGGTTTAATTCACAGTAGAAAGTCTATGTAAGACTTAGCGCTTGTAAATCACTTTCCAATGCTCAGATTCTGTGATTTGTTTCTATGAGCTATAGAGGTCCAGAAATGTTGTTTTTACTAATATATTAAGGAGACAAAACTAAGCAGCTGCATATTCCAACCCAGCCAGGGCCTGCCTTAATACTGTAGACAAAGTTCTCCCAACCGCTCCATGTCACAATCTAATGCACCAGAGGTTTGTGTGTGGGCACACTCATTGTGTGTGTGTGTGTGCATGTATCATGGAAGGAGGCAAGGCTCACAGTATTGAGGTAGTAGTCCAGCACCAACATAAATGGCTTATGGTGGTGAGTTTTACTCTTCTCTGGGTACCTAAAGTGAATCTTGTTACAGTTAAATGTACAATTGTAATATTTCCAATTTTGATGAGCACCACACTAAAACCAGAATAAGAGACAACTCTTTTATGGGAAAATCATTAGGACTTATGCTGTAATGAGGAAAAAAAAAGGTACCAAAGCTCCAAATAAGTTTATGAAAAAAGAGTTTAGTTCTTATAAAAGATTAGCATCCACTATTGAATGAAAATATGTAGTTCTGAACATTTATGCTGGAACATGAAGAAGCTTTTGTTTGCATGGGGGAGAGATGGAGTACCACTTCTCCTTCACCATTTCAGACTTGTTTTACTTTTTAACAGATTTATTGAGATAGGTATAATTCACATACTATAATTGTACCTATTTAAAGGGTACAATTTAGTGGCTTTTAATATACTCACAGTTGTGAAACCATTATCATGATCCATTTTTAGAACATTTCATCACCCCCAAAAGAAATTCCCCACTCCTTTGCCATTACCTTTGATACCCTCATCTACCCCTAGACATATGCAAACACAAAGCTACTTTCTGTCTCCATGGATTTGCATGTTCTGGACTTTTCCTATAAATGGAATCACAATGTGGTTTTGTGTCTGCCTTCTTCCACATAGCATAATGTTTTCAAAATTCATGAATGTTCTTGCATGTATCATTTCTTTTTATTGCCAAATAATATTCCATTGTATGTATCAATTTATTGTCTAAATCCTTATGAGTATGATAGATAATATGTGCAGCTCAAAGGAATGTTTAAAATTGCATTCCATGTAATGTATGTGTATGTAAATATATATATATATATGTCATTTATGGATATTATATAGTATGCTGCTATCAGGTGGTCGTAGCAACAGCCTTGAATGAATGGTCTCATCATTTGAACTGCAAGGAATCTGGTTTACTTGAGACTTGGGTAGTCTTCTGTTTTAGCTCATTACATTAAAAAAAAATCATTTTTCAAGACTTTGTTTTAAAAAGTAGTGCTTTCTAATAAAACCAAACCTTGAATCCTAAGAGTATACATTTAATGAGAGGATAAAGAGGAGAACAACAGGAATAAACATTTACTCAACTCTCATTATATGGCTTTATATAAGCTATCGAATGTAATCCTCATAATAGTCTTTCAAGATAACTTTGGTGCCCTTAGATTAAGAACTTTTGCCTAGGCTCACACAGCATAATATATCAGAGCTCAGCCTGTCTGAATGTAAAGCCTGTACACTCAGTACAAAGTCTATATATACTTTGTGGCTTCTTGTCAATAAATAAAACATAAATTCTTATTCAGCTAATATTTAATAAGTACCCACTATATCAAGTACTATGTTAGGTAATTATCTTAAGTGATTACAGTTTGGATTTTTTCCACTAATTTAATAGTTATTTAACATCACTTAATACAAAATTGATCTTGATAAAAGATTCTCTTTCTCTCTCTCAAACTCTCTCTTCCTTCTTCCCTCTCCCCTCCTCTTTCTTAAAACCAAAACCTTCCATAGGCTGGTACAAAGTTTAGGGATTTCAGCTCAGATCTTTGTCTAAATTCCTCCAGAAATTTGCCTGCAAACTTCTGATCAATTGCAGATTTCCTCTATTTCAGCCTCAGAAACACATCTTCTTGGCTTAGTGTAATAGACAAAAATTGGGTGGTAGGTTAGCCCATACAGATCCCTTGAGGTTCTTGAGGGTAGAATTTCTGTCTCCTTGATCTCCACTTTATTTTCAGCTCCACAAAATGCTTCTGACACATAGTAAATGCACAAAAAATATTTATGTATTATTTAACTGAGCATGCCTTTGATATCTGCCCCATCCCCAACTTAGCTACAGCTATTGATATGGATGGTTTTAAATCTGATCCAAGCTGGGCCAATCTAATCATCTCCCCTGTGAATCTGAAACTTGGACAGAAATCATGAAGATGGGAAGTGAGATGGGTCTAGTGGTGGCCCCTCTAGAGCAGGGGCACTAACTCTTTAGACCTAATCCAGTTGTTGGTGTTCTTGGGGTTTTTAATCTCTTCCTTCAGTTTTTTGACTCCCTCACTGAGGCTAGATCCTTACCATCTAGCCTCTCTTTCACTTATTCAGCTGGGATTTATTTAACCGATATATTTAAGCTGTCAGATTTAAACAGATAACCCACCCTTCCTCCCCCCCTTCCTTCCTTCCTTCCTTCCTTCCTTCCTTCCTTCCTTCCTTCCT
>JAKSZT010054304.1:2173042-2199563 GCA_026826555.1 Tolypeutes matacus
TTCCTTCCTTCCTTCCTTCCTTCCTTCCTTCCTTCCTTCCTTCCTTCTTTTCCTCCTTCTCTTCCTTCTTTTCCCTCTTCTCCTCCTCCTCCTTCTTTCTCCTTCTACTTAGCCTAGAAAAACTGCTTCTATTCCTTATATTCTACTTACATTCACTCAGGGATTCAGGGCTTCTTTATGTCCTAACATGATATTCTCCAAGATCCTTCATGTTTCTCCCTCATATTAAGTTTTACATTCTTTTAAAAAAGAGGAGTATCTTTTGCCTAAGGTTATATGTCTCTCCAGGGGGATCTGCTCTTCAGGAATTTTTGACCTCTACATTCACTGCTTCTCTTCATTGTGGCAATCATAGTTAGGCTCCAATATTTACAACCTCTCACTGCAAGAGGGATCCTCAAAATTGATTTCTAAAACAGCTAGCATAAATACTAGGATAAGATTTGTTTTACCAAGACTGTAAACTGTTTTCGGTTTGCATTGATATGTAGCCACATTAATTTAAAATAGCTTCCTCAAGATATGAAAAGGATTAATATGCAAAGGTACCATATTTGCTTGACCAAGAGTTAATGTGGAAGAAACCAGCTTTTTTTCATAACATAGGACAAGGGAAGGTAGAGTTGAAAGAGATTAAAATAAAGATGCAGAGACAGAATTAGGTTTAAGGGCCAGCATTTCTCCATAGTCAACAAAAGGTACAGGTGTGTCAATGGAAAAGCCTGTACCTGAGTCATGTTTCTCCCACAGTACACAGAATAATCACCAACATCTGGGCAAAGATTTACGTTTACAAATGGCCACTCACATCTTGAGGCAATATCTAGGTATATAAACAGTTTTGCTGTTTTGCCTTGAACTAACCAGTTACTAATTACAGACAGTTAATGGACAATTAAAAGCTAGTATCCCATGCGGGGAGATCACATGCCCCTCTCTTGTAACTTTTTCATCTCTCTTCCAGGTTCCCAAATCTAAGTTTGTGGCAAAAAGGACAAGAAAATCCAGGAGTGTCTTTAAAGTTCTTTGAGGGCCATGGTATTTATGTGGGAATTGTGAGAACATGGGCCATGAAAATCTAGCCCCATGCTCTCCTCCAGATTTACATTAGAAGCCTGGATTCTTAAAAACACAAGTTTGCGATCTGCAAGTAAGAGCAAGCCTAAACAAGGAGGGCGAGTCCCAAGCAGGAGGGGTGATGTCAGGGATGATGGGGAGGGAGAGACAGCAGGATTTGGCCAGCTCTTTTGTGCACTGAGTCATTCTCAGAAAGTAACAACGTTCTTAGGGATGGGCTGGGGTGGTAGCTTTGGGATGCCCCCAAGACAGTGCAAGCAGGTGTGCACTGGAAAGTAGGGTTAGAAATTCAGATAGGCATCTGTTAAATAGTGTGAATTCTGGAACCTCTCTCAAGGTAATGAAAATTTAACCCATCCCCGTTAGGGGACCCTAACATTTTGTCAGCCTAAGATGTACTTTTACGCCTTTAAAATGCACCTCTACCAAGAGTACTCATTCATGATTCAAACCAAAAGAAATGCCCCCTCCCCATTCACCCTAGGCAGAGTAACTAACTCCTGCTTTTTGTTCTCAGAGTCTTTTGCATACAACTTGACTTCACTATTTAATTCTTTATTCTTTTATTCATTTAATATTTATTCTTTCATTCTTTTCACTTCACTTATTCTTTCATTCAACATTATGTGTTTTTGCCCCTACCTTGTGTCCTGCAGTGTGATAAACCCCATGGATATGGAGATCACTAAGGAGACACTCCCTGCTCTCCCAGAGCTCACAGCCTCAGAAAGCAAACAAATGAATCATTAGAGCAATCTGATTGGTGTCGTTGGACAAGGCGCTGGGAGCATAGAGGGGAAGGATAGGGCAACTCCAGGTGAGAAGGCTTGTGCAGGGTGGGAGCCATGACCATGGAATAAGAATGGTAAAACAAGTGTAAAGATCCAGAGATGAAAATGAGCACATCGCATTGGGACAAACTTCTGGAAGCTCTTCTGGGTCACAGTGCAGTTTGGGGAAGTGGGAGTGGGAGAGATGCTGAAAGGCTGACAGACTGTATAATCAAGTTTCTTATAGACTCTGAGAAGGAATGAGGACTTTGTTCTGAAGACAGTGAGAAGTCACGCAGGATTTTACATGGAGGATTGCAACAGTTAGACCAGAGTTTTTCCATGTGAAGATAAAAAAGTGAAAGGGGGAGAAAGGAAGTAAGACAGACCAGTTAGGATGCCACAGCAAAGTTCCAGGGGACAGATGATGAAAGCCAACAGCAGGGAGGCTGCAGCAAGGAGGGAGTAGGCAGAATCTCAAAGATTTACCAGACTACATTTCACAAATCACTGCCAGGGTTCTGTGGACCTGAGAGAGGCATGGGGTCTACTTGGATTCTGTGACCCCAGTGACCCCCAGCATGCACGGCAGGGAGGCAGGGCACAGACCACACTGAGCTAATGCGTGTACCCACAGGCAGCGACCTCAAGGGAAAGAACTTATCCACTTGGTCTCTCCCTGAGAGGAAAAAGAGAAAGAGCAAGAAAATGAGGTTAGTAAGATATAGGCTCATTTGTGGCCATAGCAAAGGGCACCTGAGCCTCCAGTGGGAAGTTAGTTTGGAGATACCTGGCCAGCTGCCCACACCTCTCCACTTTTGAGCCATCTTCTCCCTCAGGGTTCTTGCCCCCGGCCAACACAGGCCTTCACTGAGGCCTGAACACCCGGCCCCATTTTCCTAATGAAGCACTTAAAAGTTAAATGCTTAAAAGACAGTTTTTCATGAAACCTAACGCATAGTCTTATTTTTTCCTCCATCTTGAACCAACTCATTGCCCAAGAGTTTAATTCTGCCTTCCAAGTTGCCAGCCAGCTCATGGAAAACACAGATCTTCCCAGGTGTACAAATGAGATTAGCCTTCTTGAGTAGTGTCTCTGTATTTTGAAAGGTTTCTTTTTTTTTTTTTCCTGGAAATATAGTGATTTGAACAAAGTATGGTTCTGATGGTGGAACTTTCAGGCACTGGGGAGGAGAAAGAGGGGAGGTAATTTGAAGGTGAGTGCATTTTGGAGCTGTTTGCATTATACCCACAAGGATGGTTCCTTCTGTGGCCCCTGAGGCCTGGCCCCCAAAAGAGCACATCACTTTGGTTTCTCTGTCTTCATAATGACCATGTGCAGTGGCTTTAATGTGTTTTTAATTTACGGGAATGGTTGTACCTTTCAAAAGATCTCTTGGTGGGGGATGGATTTGGAGAGGGGGAAGGGGATTTGGGGGTGAATGAACTGTTCACAGAACAAAACACAAGGAAGAGAGAAGCAGAAGCCGCAATAGCATGGACTTCTCTGCTCTGTGTTTGTTTCATTTCCCACTCAGAGCTCCCTTCAGACTAATTCCTTTAGTGGGACTACATAAGCCCACCCAGAAAACAAATACTTTTCTTTATGCCTCGCTCCCTTCCCCTCCCTCTCCCAGATGTTTATTGTTTCCTAACAGGTACTGGGCTAAGCCATGTGGACACAAGGACCTGGAAAAACAGTCCCTGGTCAAGGAGCTCATTGGCTGGTAGGAAAAGAGAGATGAGTAAACAGACATTAAAAATGATAATCTAGCAAACACTTCATTTCCCTTTACTGTACACCACTCTAAGAATTTAACACTTATTCCTTCAGTCAATCCTTACAGCATTAGGAAGTAGATACTATTTTCATTATCCTGACTTTGAAAATGGGGAAACCGAGGTAGCGAACAATTAAGTAACTTGCCTCAGTAAACGGCCATGCTGGAATTCCATCCCAGGCCATCCTAGCTGCAGGGCCTGTGCTCTGAACCACCCTGCAGCACAGCCTCGCCCACAAAGCTGTTGTTTTACACAAGGTCTGAGCCCTAGCTAGTTCCTCTAGGAAGGTAAAAGAGACAATGCTTCAACCTTGAAAACTGAATGCAGGTGGTTCAGGCAGAAGAGATGCGTGTGTGTGCGAATGTGTGTGAGACCTGGTGAAAGGGGTAGTGCAGGCACAGCTAATGTCAAAGCCTGGGGTTGTGAGCAGTCATGGATTGTTCAGAGAATCACAAGTTGCTTGAAATGACTAGAGCCAAGGGTGCAAGCTGCTGGGGCAGGCGCAGAAGCTGGAGAGGTGGGCGGGAGCCAGATCATGGAGGGTCTTCTATTCCAAGCTAACGACTGTGGGCTCAATTCTGAAAATGATGAGGAGTCTCTAAAGATCTTAGGATTACCAGAAAAATTATTGACAACCTACGTATGCTGTCATTTACATGCGCTTCTGAAAACCATATTGTGAAGTACAATGGCTCCTAAGAAAGCAGCCACCTGTTCTTTACCATTCTCCGTCTCCTCACCCTCTTTCTACTACCCACAGACTCTGGCAGTCTTTTTTGATTCATACATTCACTCATTCACTCACTCACTCATTCATTCATTAATACCATTAGTCTACAAATATTTGTCAGACATTGTGCTACAAATATGAATGAGTTATGGGCGCTTCTCTGAGAACAGAGTTGCTTGGGGAAATAGAAATATATATTTCAAATTTTAAAGCAATATGCAAAAGGCTGTATAATGACACATTCAAAGTGCAGAAGATAAGTGGTAGAAGAGGCAGCAGGGCTTAATGGTTAAGAGCACAGTCTTTGGAGTCACACTGTTCTGGGTTCAAATCCCAGGCCTGCCACTTATTAGCTATGGGACGTTAGGCCAGTTACTTCATTGCTCTGAATATCAGTTTTCTCAAATAGCAAATGCAGACCATAACATTAACTACCTCCTAGTGTTGTTACAAGGATTCCCTGAGTTAATATTTGTAAGTAAGATTAATATACAAAAATAGAAACCCTGAAGCAACAATGTTCCCCAGTAGATGTCACTGCCACATAGCGAGTTAGGTGAGAATATATGAATTCGAGCTTACCATTTAACAGTCCCTTCAGAAAATTGATGCATAAGTGGCTTTCTTCTCAAAATGCAAAATAGTGGATGCTGAATGAACAGGGGCGAGAGGCGGCAATCAACTGTTTAGTAAAAGCCCTACATCTTTAGGTTGTCACCTGGCCCCTGTGGAAGTTTTGAGCTTTCTCCATACTGATTTTCCAGTGGAAGCAATTTTCTCCCTGCTTCCTAGAAATCTTGGATTTCATTCTCTCAGGTCAAGTCTTGGCAGGGAACACCTACCCATTTCTAAGATTTTCAAATTATTTCTGAGAAGGCATGTGAATGATGATTGACAAAGTCCGCAAGGTCTAACTTTAAGAGGAATGAAAATGGGGATTTTGGACATGGTGGCCTAGGAAGAAGCTTTGTGAAGTAGCAGGAGGCAACTTCACTGGGTCAGGCTTTATGGCAATCAGGTTTGAGCCTACAGTTTTATTTTCCATGGGCCAGGAAGGGTCAAATTTCAGAGGTTCAGGTTTTGCCCCATGGCCTCTAGAAATCTCAGGCCAGGCACAGCCTTGGGTGGATGATTTCTTTCTGGTTCTTGATTCTGACATGACCAGCATTTGAAGTACCAACTGGGTAGGCTAAGGCCACAGGGGTCATTTGTTCATTTAGTTATCAGATTTTTATGGAGACTTTTCTTTGGGCCAGAATTTGTGTTAGATGATGGGGATACAGAGATGAATAATACACGGCCCTCATTGGCAAGCAGTTCACACTCTAGACTTTAGTGGGAGAGAGGGAAGGGTAAACAAATAGCTATGATCCAAACCTTTAAATATTATTTAAAAATAGCTTTCTAAAAAGCTTGGAAAGAAGGAGACATTGGAGAGGGTCACTTGTGACCATTGTATTGGAGGATTGCTAAGAGTTTCGTCATATGGAGAACTGAGAGAAGAATACTCAACGACAGAAGAACCAACACGTATAAAGGCACAAAAGAGACAAGATGCCTCCCTCTAACTCCAGGCGACTGCAAGATAGTTGTTCAAAAGGCCTGAAGCTCTTACACATGGAGTCTTAAAATATGGCAGAGTTGGAACCACCCTTGTTTCCTATACAGTCAAATGACTCCATAACTTCTGTTTCTTTGCTAACTTCATTTTTTAAAACAGCTTAGGCTATGAGGGTTATTTTAGGCAGAGAGTACAATTTGCCTTGGCCCCTGTGAAGGGTGGTGCTGGTAAAACACTATCAGCCTTAACATGTACTGGCTAGTAATAATGATGTTAATAATGTCTAATCTTGTTGAGTGTTCTGTGTCACACACTGTGTTAAATGCTTTATGTGCATTATACAATCTAATCCTCATAATAATCCACAAAGAAGGTAAGATCGTGCTGGGCATGGAATAGGGCTTGGGCTTTGGCCCTCTGGAGCCAGGCAGCCTGGGTTCTCATGCTAACCCTGCTGGTTATTAACTGTGTGACTTTGGAAAATTGCTCATTCCCTCCTGGGCCTCAGTTTCCTCTTCTATAAAATAGGGATAATAATGGTACTTACTGTTTGGGTATGAGTTCATCTTAGGAGCAGGCTCCCCAAGAGATAAGCTGGGCTATAGGTTGCCCTTGTTGTGAAGAGCTGAAGATGACTTTAAAACCCTGCTCCATATCCAGCTGGCACTCCCCATTCTTCACTGTGAATGAATCCGAGAAATCCAACAGGTACAAGCAATCACTGCAAAGCTATTTGTTGTGATTGGAAAACACTCAAAGAAATGGAGTGCTTCACAGATGATTTAATATTTTAAAAGTGGCACATGCGAATGAGTAGGCTCAGGGTATATGGGCGAGTTTACATTCCACATCAAGGTTTTACTTAAAGTTTACATTTTGTTTAAATGAGAAGTAAGATCAATGTAAGATGGCTTAAACCTTTCTCAGAAATTTATGGCTTCTTTTAATAAACCTCATAAAAGACACTTTTAAACATATGCAGCATTCTTAATGCAATGGTTCCATTCTTGAAATATATAGCATTTAGGTTGCATCTAAAATGCTGTAAAAGTATCACAAAGACTGTAAAAATATTGTTAACGGGAAGAAATCTTTTAGAGGGATAAATATTTTCTTGGAAAAGGAAAAAGCTGTGAACCTCGTAGGCAGAGGAATGGCTTGGTTTTGAAAAATAACAATTTGCCTTTTTTATGTCCTTTCTGTGGTTCTACTTCAGCCAATTATTAGATTAAAGCAAGCTGTTGCTACGTGCCCTAGAAACTCAGACAGATTTGATGTTGCACCCTAAGTTTGTGAGGACAAGTTCCATTTAGAGCTTTAATGAGGTCAAGGGAACAAAGACGAAGGCTGGCTGAGTATTATGAGTTATTTTAGAACTGTATCTTGGAATGATGAGGCTTGCATAATGGGAGAGAAAGAACACAGGATTTAAAGTTAAAAGCCTTTGGTCTGAGACCTGGCTTTGCCATTTACTAGTTTTGTGATCTTGAGATAATCATTTAAATGCTCTGAGGCTCAGTTTCTTAGATCTGGAAAATGGGGTTAAGAATACCTGCCCTAACCACTTTGCAAGTATATTGTGGAGCCAAATGAGGAAATGCATGAGAAAATGCTGTGTGAGCCAGGAATGCATTAAGTACACGTGGAATTTATTTACTTGACAAACATTTGTTGAATGCTTATTATGTGCAGATCAGAACATTAGTGAGCCAGAGTGAATTAGCAGAGTTCATTCAGGTCAGCCCTACTGCCTTTGACTCTCTGTATTTTGGCCGAGCCATCTCTAAAATATTTTGCACAGATGAGAGTATATTCCATTATTAAAAAGAAATATTTACATCCTACTTTGGTGACCTATTTCACTCTATAAATTGCCACTTTCAGAAAATTTTCCATTAAATATAACTTAAGACATGCATTGCTGTGAATAATAGAGAAACATGTCACATGACAGCTGGAAAAGGCATGAGTCCAACCTCTTTACAGGAAGGTGAGGAATCAAAGGTCCAGAAAGGGGAGCTGGCATGACCTGTCCAATTCAGCTTTATTTGTTCTTGAGAGCAATACAGCCTCAATTCTGTATAAAAACATTGGCAAAATGAGAAAAATAATGATTCTCCTGCTTACTACATAGACTTATACTGTCTCACATAACCTCAAACTTTAGTCTTCACTAAAGGATAAACTTGAACCAAGATGGTCAACAAATGAAGGATTAAAGTAAAGTATTAAAGGATGGATAGAAAAGAAAACTCTAGCTCATATAGTTTTTCTTATTTATCTTATATGATGGGAAAGTTTTAGTAATGTATGGTGGTGATGGTAGCACAACATTGTGACTGTAATGCAACTAAATTGTATGTCTGGAATTGTTAAAAATGGGAAATTTTGTGTTGCATATATTACCACAATTTTAAAAATCAATGAAAGGAGAGATTGAAAGGAGGAAGATGTTTACTGCAGTGTTTTATATCATGAAAAAAACATGGAAACAACCAAAATGTTCCAAATAGAGGAATCATTCATTAAATGCTGCTACCTTAAAAAAAAAGATTGTCAAAATTTATCACTTTCTCTTGGGTGAAGCACAGAAGATATATCAATCTAATAGACTATAGAGTGTTAGACGCTGGATAGTCATCAAGTTATTTGGTTTAACTTTTCCAAGGAGTACACCTTTTAAAATTTTTTTTTTATCTTTGCAGCACAGCTTTCATTAACAGATCTTAAAGCAATTTGCAAATATCCAAAAGTGCATAAATTAGCCCCATTTTAAAGATAGGGTAACTAAGTCTATGAAGGATCATGACTTGACTACTTTGATATCTAAAGTGCATGGGTAGGGAAAAAAGAAGATTCTTAAGCTAACAGATTCCAATAGAGCTGATTCCAGCAGGGCTTACATTATCTAACAGGACAGTAATCAAGAACATGAGCTTTAGAGCCAGGTTCCTGGGTTTGAGTTCTGAATCATCTATCTGTGTGACTCTTGTCAAGCAGTTTAACCTGTGCCAGTATCTTTATCAATCAAATAAAGAGAACAGTACTTTTCTAAACAGAATCAAGAGATTCTAATACATGTAAACATCTTAGTGATATGCTAACATATACTATATGCTCAAAAGTTAACTATTGTTATTATTTTTCCTCATAGATACATGTCTTCCCCATGTCCCGTAACATGCACACACACACACACACATACACACCCTTTGATACATTTACCAGGAGTGCTTACTTTATAGTCTAATTAACAACCAGCTTTCATCATGTCCTCCTTGAAGATATATTTTTACTTCCCCCACTTTAATTAGCATAGATACAATTTCCTAAGTAGTAATCATTCCATTAGGACATGGGGTCTGACTCCTTTTGCAGGAGAGGAAAACTTCCTCTCTGTTATATGGGACCTTGGTAATTTTCTTAAAAGAAATTTTCTCCTTTATTCCATGAGACATTTGTCTTCTTTCTTCTTCTTTAATGTCTTCTGTTGAATACCTTCTTCACCGTTTGCATTTTATTCTACCCTTGTTAGAAACGTATATCAGCTCTAAGTTTTGTCACTCAAGACTGATTCCCAAATCACACCAACTGAAAGATCGGAATAACAATCACAAAGAAGTCTGTCTCTAGCTAAAGTCTACCCTTCCTGTATGAGTTCTAGAATTCCTGCAACTCTTCCAAATATTTACCAGGAATCTCCAGGTTGTTACATGTGTACTCTATGAACCAGTCCATGTCTACTATTCATTTTCCACCATATTCTTACCCTTGACTCAATAGTGATATCACTGGTTGCCAATGTCATTGGTACCCCATAGAGGCAATCAATGTCATTCATGCTGACAAAAGATGCAATCACTGATGTTGGTGCCTACCAGCTTCTATCAACAGCACCACTGCAGGTACTCATGGAAGCTGCTGAAAGTGTTATTGCTCAAACTGAGTCTACCATGCCTGATATATTTCTTAGCACCCTGTTTACCAAAGTGATAAAGTTCTTAATGTCATTTTATTTAGTTATTGAAAACACTGGACCCAATGTTCTATCCCTCTTAATTTTTAATCACTTTATTATTGGTGGTTCCTCCATGCTAGAATTTGAGCATGAGTCAAGGGACCTGGCTGGTGAAGACTCAGTGACATATCATAATCTATTTAGAAAATCTCTCCCCTCCAATCCAGGCCCATTTGCCTTGAGGCAAACTGGTTCAACTCTCTTTTTCTTTAGAGCCAAATTCAGTATACTCATCCTTCATATAAGTAAGTTTTAGAAGGCTTCTCATGATTTTCATTTATCCATGAAGTTATTTCTTCAACAAACATTTAAAATGAATGCATGCCAATATGAGAAGGAGTTAGCCAGTTGAAGAGTAGGGGCAATTCTAATAGTGGGAACAATAGATGTGAAAGCCTAGAGTTGAAATACAAAGGTGAAGCAAGATCATGCATACATACTTAATATAACTAAAGGAACACTTCAAAATGAATAGAATAGAATAAGTTAAAGAGAAATTGTGGGGGATAAAGCTAGAAAGGCATGTCAAGGCTAGCACAAGTAGGACATTGTATGTGTTGAGAATTTGGAGAATATCTTAAAAGGTGTGGCAATCCAATGAAATATTTTAAGCAGGAAAATTACAGAATTAGGAGACTCTTGGGACAGTGTCAAAAATTAATTGTTTCAAGTCATAAAGGTGGCAAGAAGACATGTTAAAAGGCAAGGCAATCATAGTAACCCTGAAGAGAAATAATGATGATTTGGTTGAGATGTGGGAGAGGGGTAAGAAGAAGTGAACTTATTGGATGTGGAGTGGCAGTGGGGATGAAATAAGTGAATTTATTGGACATGGTGGTGTTGGAAGGAGGGCTCATAGTTCTCTGACATGGAAAACAGGTTGGAGGAAGGGGATTTGTGAAGGAAGTCAAGAAAGAGGGATGATGAAGAGTTCATTTGGGGGAAATTGAGTGTAGACTGACATTTAGAGGTAGATGTCAAAAATATGTGGTAGGATATGAGTCTAGAACTTAAAAGCTTTGTGTTCAAGACATTTCTTTGATATTTCTAATTCCTACAATGAACACAGTTTCAATTCTGGTGTACATTGTTGGAGAGAAAATAAGATTTGGCACAGAAAATAATGAGGACAATAATTGTAATAACTAATACATGTTTAGCCCTTATTCTGTGACAGGTACTGTGTGAATTCCCTTATGTATGCTATTTCTCACATCAATGCTTGAAAATGGAGAAACTGAGGAACAGTTGAGGAATGAAGGATAAGAGTCATTTTTGACCTTATAAATAAGTGGTGGATCCAGGACTCAAACAGATATCTGCCTGCCTTAAATAGGTCAGACAGACCTGAGTTTAAATCTTAATTCTTCACTCTTTAGCTCCATGAACTTGGTCAAGTCACCATGTCTCACCAGTCCTCTTATTTCTTCATGTATAAAATGGGGTTAAAGACATCTGCGTATCTATATCACAGAGTAGATAAAATAATAAGTGAGATTACATATGGAAAGTACTTAGTATACTATCTAGCATAATGGGTACTCAATAAACACTTATTTAGGTGGCTTCTCCCTCTATCTCTCTGCCCTTCAAAATGTGTATATCCCTATAAATTTTAAAATATTTTTAGAGTTATGCTTTTAGTATCATACTGACCAGGAGCTATGAAGTTTTTTTCCATTTCACAACTTCCAAAATCTATCATTGTTGGAGTCAAAAGTTATCTATTATAAGGTAGGTGACATAATCAGGGAATCTCCCTATAATGGCCAATTTAATGTTTCAGCTGTCTAGTTTATGGTGAACAATTATTTGTTCAAGCAAGCATTGACCTGATTGTTACTGTGAAGGCATCTCATAGATGGGGTTGCATCTATACTCAGTTGATTTCATCTACGGCTGGTCGTATCTACAATTAACAAAGGGGATTGCCCTCAACAATGAGGGAAGTCTCCTCATCCAATCAGTTGAAAGTCTTTAAATCCAAGACTGAGGATTTCAGAAGTTAGAAAGAATTTCTGCCTGTACTTCAGCCAGCCAGCTTCTCCTGGGGAATTCTTCACCTTTATCAGAGTTTCCAGTTTCTAGCCTGCCCCAGGGAATTCAGACTTGCCAGCCCCACAAGACATGTGAGCCAATTCCAATACATACATATATATATATATATATCCTGCCAGCTCTGTTTCTCTGCAGAACACTAATATAATCCCCTTTCCAGGATAATAAATTTTCCAGGACCTGGAGACTTGGGAGCTGAACCTTCAGTGCATGAAGCCAAGATCTGATAATCTGGTAATCAAGAAGCTGAGAGCCAGAACTACAGGGAGTCAACCTTTAAGTCAGCCCAGAGGAGTGAGGCCAACTTGAGGCTAAATTCCTAAAGCAACAACAAAATATTACTGACACTTGGCACAGCAGTTAAATGAGGGAGTGAGCTGTGAAATAAAACCCCTGAGGGGCTGAAGTAGTCCTGAGTCAGGTGCTCCTGACTCAGTAGAGAAAGAGAGAAGCAAATATTCCCTGGAGGAGATTTTCCCCATCTTAGGCCTTCAGATATTCCACTATGACCAAACAAACAAGAAGGCAGGAAACTATAAGTGACAACAGAAAAAAGAACTGATTTAAATCACCAAGGAATGAAGATGCATCAGGTGCTGAATATATAAGAAATCTTTATGAGCTTAAAGCAAGAAACTATCATAAATTTAAAAGAAAGATTTTTAAAAGAATAAATGGAACATATAGACTTAAAAAAACATAACTTAAAAAAACTTAAATGGATACCATTAAAGAGCAGATTAGATAAAGTTGAATAGTGATATAGCGAAAAAGGAATAATATGAAAGATAGAATGTGGTCTAACATGCATCTAATTGGAGTCTCAGAAGAGAACATAGAATGAGGAAGAGACATTATTTAAAGGTAATGAATGAATTTTTCAAAACTGATGAGAAATGTAGATTAAGGAAGCAAAATATATCTGAAGAAGGATTAAAATTTTTCTCATACAAGATGAAGAAACTGCTAACCAAAAAAAAAAAAAAAAAAAAAGATTGATAAATTTGGCCATGTTAAATTAAAATCTTCTGTTAATCAAACACAGCATTAAAGAAAGTGAAAAGTAAGCCAAGAACTGGGAGAAATATTTATAACACATAATTAACAAAGAATTAATTTGAAGAATGTGTAATGAATGAACATAAATCAATAAAAGTACAAACAACTCAATAGAAAGATGGACAAAAATATTAACAAATATTTCATAAAGAGAAAACACATGTGATCAATGAACATGTGAAGAGATATTCAATCTCATTAGGAATCTGGAAAATCCAAAGTGATACTACAATGAGATAATATTTTATATGCTGTTGATTAGTAAAAAATAAGAAGCCTTATAATGCCAAGTTTTGAGAGGATCTCTTACATGTTGCTTGTGGAAGTATAAATTAATACAACCACATTGGAAAACAACTTGACATTGTCTTGTTTCATGTTTATTTCCATAACCTACAACTAAGCAATTCCATTCCTTTCAGAAATGTGTAACAGGACATATGCAACAAAGTTTGTAGTGAGTCTGTTTGAAGTAGAAAAGAAATATAGAGAAATTGTGTTATATTCATATTCCATAATATACACAGAAGCAAATTTTTAAAAGTAATGTACTACAGGGACTTGCAACAATACTGATGATTCTTTAAAACATAATTTGAGTAAAGAAAGCATATTGTATGAATATGATAAACTTATCATAATATTCTAAACTAAGAATAGCTAAATAACATTGTTTAATAATGTATATTTGTGACAAAACAGTTTTTTAAAAATAGAATAATCAGTGCAAAAATCAGTAGAGTGGTTACTTCTTAGATGAAGTCAAAGGGACACAACTGGAGAGGAGAATGTAGGTAGATCTAAGATAATGACAATTATATCATTCTTGGATTTATGGGGTTTTACTATATTATTGAGAGAAAAAAGAAAGCAAGAAGTGAAGATTAAAGACAGAAAAAAGAATAAAATGGACGAAAAATCAAACTAAATGAAATTAGAGGGTGTCATGAATGGACAAATAATCATATGTTATAAATCAAGAACTATGATTAATTCTTTCTTATTCACTGGAGGTTAAAAAAGAAAATATTGAAATTTCATTTTATATTTTAAAATTTGAAAGTATGAAAGTTAAACGTGCTAATACTTAATTTTTTAGTAGAATGTTAAAATATTTAAGAAAAACACAATCGCCCTCATTACATCATTTATATGCTCAAATACCTGGAATGATCCTGCATTGCCTATTGGAAGGATCCTTTCTCCCTGTAACCCATGATGGCTCTGCTGCTAAGATTTTAAAGGGCTGAGTTTATCCGTCTGGGGCTCATACCAGTCCACCCCATCTTCCTGGAGACAACCCTTCAAATAATTGGAGGCAGTTATCATGTCCCCTCTGAGCCTTTGCTTCTCCAGGTTCATATTGTAAATCATGAAAAGTGGTGTTGGCACACATCCTACCACTTCCCTACAGTTTTTTCCGACTAGGCAGTGGATGTGCTCAGTGCTGTACCCCTGAAAATCAACAGAGCTAAGCCTTAGTTAGATTAAGGCACCAAATTTTACCATTAGCTTTGTCAACATCTCTTAAAAACATTTCTTCTCAGTCAAATCATTAGTGTTGATTCCAGCGTCCATTCAAGTAAGCAGCGTGCAAGCCGCTCCCCCATCATGTTAGCTATCTCTTGCTGCATAGGAATTACCTAGCATTAGCAGCTTAAAGCAACAAACGCTCATTATCTCACAGTTTCTTTGGGTCAGGAGTTCAGGGGCTTAGTTAGGTGTTTCTGCCTTAAGGATTCTGGTGAGGTTGCAGATAAAATATTGGGCAAGGCTTCAGTCACAGCAAGACTTGTCTGGGGGAGGATCTGCTTCCAAGCACATTTATGTGGCCCCGACAGACTTCGGGTCCGCTTCCATGGTCACTCACAGGGCTGTTGACACCCCTCAGTTCCTCACCTCTTGAGCCTCACATAGGCTGCCTGAGTGTCCTCAGGAAATGACAGCTGGCTTCCCCCTCTCCATGGCTGCCTAATGGAATGTATGGCATGTCAGGTAGCTTCTCCCAGGGCAAGTTAAGAGAGAGAGAGAGACAGAGAGAGAACACAATGGGAGAGCTGCAGTCTTTTTATAACGTCCTCTTGGAAGGGACAACCTATCAATTCCGCCATCTTTTATACGCTAAGCATACGCTAAGTCCAGCCCACTCCCAAAGGGAGGGGAGGAGCGTCACAGGCCTTGTGACTCTCTCTTTAAAACTGCCCGCCTTTTCAATGGAGAACTGGATCTGATACTGGTACCTCCCATTTAGAATCATAGCAGTTTAGCAAAGGAAATACTTTTCAAATAGTTTGGCCCAATTTCATTTTAAAACTCATAAAAAAAATCAAAGTCACAGAGAGATGAACTGTCACGTCCAACATTACTCAGGTAATTAATCTAATTCTAGGGCCATAGGTTAGGCCTCTTCACTCCAAGCTTAAGGATTTTCAACTAAGTTATCTCTAACTGTGAAAAGAAATATGATTATTTTGCCTTCATTAAGAGGAATTTCAGGCATTAGCAAGTACGTGAGGTTAGACTTTGGTGGTGGTGCCCTCAAACACCCTTTATATTTATGATTATACCTTATGCTTTTGTTTTGTTTTGTTGTTTGTTATTGTTTTACATGCATTTAACATAATTTTAGTATTTATTGCTGATTTTGCTTCAGGGTATCTCTTTTCCAATTTCTTGAAATATAGTTCTTCTATATACCATTTCTCCATCTAGTAATGAAAGTTACAACAAAAAATTCATTGGGATATATTCTCTTCATTAATAAAATTAATACTGTTTGGCTTGGCTGTTTATAGAGAGTAAATTTGATCTTTTATAGTTAATTAACACAACACATGCATATTATTAAACATAGTAACTTCATTATAAGTTTCATTTAGGGGCAACACTAAACTCTTTTCATATGCACAATCTTGCCATTTTGTCTCTTGGTTACAACCATGGAGCACTTTGAGGGAATATGGCTTAAACAGGAATTCTCCTCTACTTTGGATTTATCTCCTTCAAGTCTCTAGAACCAGTTATGCTTAGGTCTTCTACTTCCATTGCCTTCCATTGTGTCTGGTACAAGTCTGGGAACTTGGTAAGTAACTGCCTGAAAAGTATTTGCTCCTTGAATTATTAAGTTGTCTTGTTTTAGAGTTCTTCTTAGGAGCAGTCATGAATCTGATTGTCAGTATGCTGAGGAACTTTCTAGAAATGTAAAAAAAAAAGCATGCATTTTGTGGTATGGAGACTGTATCTTTTTACTCGATATATAGTGAAGTTTTATAATAACAGGTTTCTGTTTGAATGTATTTTATTTTGTTTGACTGCTTGTTTATGTTCAACCTCAGAACTCGTGGTTTTTCTCAAATGTAAAAAAATGATCACCTATTAGTTCTTTAAATGTGTTTTTTTCACTATATCCTCTCTACCCTTCTTCTGAGCTCTATCTTGGAGCCTATCAATTTATCCTATGTATTTTTTTACTTCTCTTTAATTTTTAAAATTGCAATCTCTATTTTAATGGGAATTTACTACCAAACCAAATAAGATAAAAAGCAAGATAATCAGTTGAACTAGTAATGAAAGATTAGTACTGTAGAGATAATGTCACCTTTTGAAATTGCACTCTTATTTTTTAAAAAATCTTCATCCCTTCTTTGTTTTGGGTGTATTCTTTAGTATTAATTTGTAATTCATTACTCTTCTTTGTATCAAATCTAGGGTTTAAATCTATATTTTTTTACTTCTAGTATTGCTGATTCTTTTCCATATCTCCTTTCTTCATTTCTCTCTATTGTGTTTCATAATTTCCTATTTCTGAGTATTTTTTCCTTTATCTCTGTGAGGATATTAAATATTATTTTAAAGTTATTTACATTTTCTCTATTGCTTTTATTTAATCTCTGATGAATTAATTTCCTTATTGTTGATTTTGGTGGCTGTCTTTCTTAACATTTATTTTTCTTGTGTGTTTTTGCTTTTTGTTTGTATGCTCATCTTCTGTGGAAGTTCCACCCTATGCCCTTTTTTATCCTTTCTCCTACCCTAGAGTAGTTTTAAGTGTGACGCCAATCAAACCCTGAGACACCCTTATCCAGAATTCTGTCTTATATTAGTGTTAAGAGCTCCTCCTCTCCATTTTTATATTCAAGATATGGTAGGTTCAGTAGGTAGCTTGATCCAGATCTTATTGAGAAGATTTGCCTATTTCCTCTGCCTCTACAAATAAGCAGCCTTACCTAATTTCTAAACTGTAGACAGCAGTCCCTGCAGTTTTGTTCTAGCCTCTTGACAAGTGGGAGAGGCCCATCTCATCCTGGTTTTTAACTGTGACTTTGGTCTTGGCTCCTTTATCTAACATTGTTGTAGCTTTTATTGCCTGTGCCTGCTTTGGGACACAGAGTCCAGAAGGCCTGCAGCCTCAGCCCCATTTACTATCTTGGATTACTGTTCCACTTCTTGCTCATGGAGAAATTTATTTTAGAGCATTGAAATACATTTGGAGATGGGGGCTGGTCCTTCAAGTATGAAATCACTATGCTATTTTTAAAAACAGCTTTCTTGAGGCATAATTGGCACACAATAAACTTTGCCTATTTAAGTTAAAATTTGATGTTTTAAAATACTGTCTATTACCTTGAAACCATCATAAAATCAAGATGATAAACATATCCATCACTTTCAAAACTTTTCCTGCCCACACACCACTCCTTGCACCCCACACCCATCCCCATGCAGCTACTGATATGGTTTTTTTGTCCTTATAGATTCATTTTCAATTTTTAAAATTTTATATAAATAGTATCAAATAACATGTATTCTTAGTGTCTGGCTTTGCTCACACACCACAATTATTTTGAGAATAATCCTTATTGTGTATTTCAATAGTTCATTCCTTTTTTGTTGTTAAATAGTATTTCATTGCATAGATGTACCACAAATTGTTTATCCATTCATCTATTGATAGCCATTGGTGTTGCTTTAAGTTTGGGGCTATTTCATATAAAGCTTCTGTGCACAGTTGTGTACTTGTCGGTTTATGGATGTATGCTTTCATTTCTCTTGAGTATTTATCTAGGAGTGGAATCGACTGAATTTTGTGGTACTGCATGTTAAACTTTTTAAGAAAACACCAGTTTTCCAAAGAGTTTTGCATTCCTTCAGCAGTGTATTGTACCAGTTCTTCCACATCCTTGCAAACTTATGACGTGGTCAGTCTTTCTTAAAAAATTTTTAGCAATTCTACTAAGTGTGCAGCGGTATCTTATTATGGTTTGATTTGCATTTCCCTAATCACTAATATGCTGAGCATCTTTTTTATGTGCTTATTTTTTATCCATATATCTGATGAAGTGTCTGTGCAAATCTTTCCCATTTTGTTATTGAGTTGTTTCTTTTCTTATTATTGCATTTTAAGTATTCTTTATGTATTCTGGATACAAGTTGCATCAGATGGATTTCAAGTTTTTTATCAGATAGATTTAAGCTTTGAGAATATTTTCTTTCAGTTGGGATTTTCTTTTCATTCTTTCAAAGAACAGAAGTTTTACTTTTTAATGAATTTGAATTTATTAATTTTTTTATGGATTGTGCTTTTGGTGTCATATTTAAGAAATCTTTGTCTCTCTCAAGATCACAAAGATTTTCTCTTGTAATTTTAACTAGTCAATTTAAGCATATGATCCATCTTTAATTATGTTTTGTATATAATGCAATATTAAGGTCAAAATTTATTTTTTTACAATACCATTTGTTGAAAAAAACATTATTTCTATACTTACTTATCTTTGCAACTTTGTCAAAAATACATGGGTGGGTCTATTTCTGGTCTATATATGATTACATGGATTTGTCTGTCTTTGTACAACTATCACATTGTCTTAATTAATGTAACTTTATAATAAATCTTAAAGTCAGGTAGTATAAATTCTCCATTTTTTTTCTTTTAAAAATATTCTAGATCCCTTGCCTTTCCATTTGAATTTCAGAATCAATTTATGAATTTCCAAAAAAACTTTGCTAGGATTTTTATTTCAGCTGTGCTGACTTTATACGTCAATATGGGGGAGAATTGACATCTTAATAATATTGAGTCTTCTTCTAATCCATGAACAAGGTAAATTGCCATTTTAAAATATCTCTTTTAGATTCTCTCAACAATGCTTTGTAGATTTCAGTGTATATATCTTGTACATATTTTGGTGGATTTATTCCTAAATGCATCATAATTTTTGATGTTCCTGTAAATATTATTTTCTATTTCAATTTCTGAGTGCTTATTGCTAGTATATAGAAATACATTTGAATTTTATAAATTAATAATGTCTTGCAATCTTGCTAAACACAAATATTAGTTCAAGTAGTGTTTTTGAGTATTTCCCTGGATTTTCTATAAAGATGATCATGTCATCAGTGAATAACAATAGTTGTACTTATCCTTTTCAATTGAGATGCGTTTTTATTTTTCTTTCCTATTTCACTGATCAGAAACTCTACTACAATATTAAATAAAAGTGGTGTGAGTGGACACCCTTGTCTTTTTCCTAATCTTAGTATAAAACACCATTAGTGTTTTACCCTTAAGTGTGTTGTTAGCTGTAGGTTTTTTGAGATGTCCCTTAAGAGGATGAGAAAGTTCCCTTGTATTACTAGTTTGCTATGATTTTTTAATCAGGAATTGATGTAGGATTTTGTCAAATATTTTATCTGCATGTATTGAGATTTTTTTTTCTTTTTTAGAGTACTAAATATGATGAATTATATTGACTGATTTTGTATTGTTTCACCACCTGGCATAAACCCTATTTGATTATATTATCCTTTTTATATATTATTGAATTCAAGGATATTGTTCTATAGTTTTGTATACTTTAAGGTATTTTTCTGCTTTGGGTATTGAGGTATGCGGGTCTCCATAGAATGAATTCGGAAATATTTCATTCTCTTCAGTTTTCTACAAGACTCTGTATGGAATTAGTATTATTTCTTCCTTAAATATTTAGTAAAATTTGTAAGAAAAGTCATCTGGGCCTGGAGTTTTCTATGTTGGAAAGTTTTAACTACAAATTCAATATTTAATAGACATTGGACCATTCAAATTATGTTTCTTCTTTCATGAGCTTTGGCAGTTTGTGTCTTTCAAAGAATTTGTCCATTTTTGCATAAATTGTCAAATTCATTGGCATAAAGTTGTTCGTAATATTCTCTTATTGTTCATTTAATATAAATAAAATATTATATTCCTGATATTGATGATTTCTGTTTTATACGTTCCCTGATTATTCAAATTTATTGACAAAACATCATTTATAATGTGTTCTTACTATTCTTTCAATGTCTGTAAAATCTGTAGTAATGCCAGCTCTCTCATTTTTTATTTTACCTCTGTCCTCTAACTTTTTCCCAGATCAGTCTGCCTGAATATTTATCAATTTTATTTATTTCTCCAAAAGAATCAGCTTTTGGATTCATTTGGGTTTCATTTGTCCTTTTCCTAATGTCTTAAGGTAGAAGCTGTATTTATTGACTTGAGACTTTCGTCTATTTCTTTTTTCAGTTCTATAAGTTTTTTATCTTGAAGCTCTGTTATTATAGGCATAAACATTTGGACTTGTTAGCCAACCTTTTTATTATACTGAAGCACTCTTCTTTATCCTTGGTAATTTCTTTGCTCTAAAATCTACATTGTCTGATATTAATACAGCCTCTACTTTCTTTGATTAATTTTAACATGATGTATCTTTTTCTATTCCTTTCCTTTTAACCTGTTTGCTTCTTTATATTTAAAGTGTATTTCTTATTTGGGTCTTCCTCTTTTACCCAATCTGAAAATCTCTTACTTTTACCTGTTTTTTTTTTAAACATTTGTTTAGCTGAAATCTCTTATCCTGCTATTTGATTTCTATTTTTCCTATCTGCTTCTTTTCTTTTACTTACTTTTTGCTTTGTTTTGGATTAAATGATTATTATTCATTCTTTTTGGCCAATTGGATAACTGAGTACTCTTTGGATTTCATTTAATATACTTTGTTTGCTTATTAGCTATAACTCTTTGTTCTGTATATTTTAGCAGTTTTTTGGTGTTTTTTTTTGTGTGTGTGTTTATACTATACATCTGTAACTTATCACATTATATTTTTAAGTAATATTATAAGACTTCACATGTAGTATTCAAATCTTACAATAGCATACTTCCATTTCTCCCCTCCTGACTTTAATGTTATTGTTGTCATGCATTTTACATTAACATATTTTATAAACACATAATACATTGATATTATTTTTATTTAAAGTCATGTATATTTTTTAGCAACATTTAAACATTATATATATTCCCATAGCCTGCAGAATTGTATGGGAGGGAGTGTAAACTACAATGTGAACTATGGTCCATGCTCAATGGCAATGCCCCAGGATGCGTTTACCAATTGCTATGAATGTGCCACACTAATGAAGGATGTTGCTTATGTGGGAGGGTGTTGGAGGTGTGGGGAGTGGGGCATTTGGAAATCCCTATATTTTTTTGCGTACCATTTGTGTAATCTAAGTATCTTTTAAAAAATTAAAAAAAATATTTAAAAAATTAAAACATAAAAAAGATAAACTCATATATTTCCCCATTCAGTTTCCAGTGTTCTTCATTCCTTAGGTATATATTTTTATATGGTGTCATTTGCTTACTGCAGAAGGCTTCGTTTAACATTTTTTGAAGTATAGATTTTCTGATGATCAAGCTTCTGGTTTTGTATGGCCAAAGAAGCCTTTATTTCACCTTCATATTTGAAAGGTATTTTCACTGGGTATAGAATTCTAGGTAGTCAGATCTTTTCTTCTTAGCATTTTAAAGATGTTTCACTGTCTTCTTACTCGCAATGTTTCTGAAGAGAAATCTATTGTCTTTCTTACCTTTGTTCTGTATGTTTCTGACATATGACATCCTTATCTTTCATCCTGTATGTATGTTCTGACATGTAACATATCATTTTTATCTGACTATTTTTAAGATTTTTCTCTTGGTCACCAGTTTTGAACAAATTGATTATGGTGTACCTTGGTGTAGTTTTCTTCATTTTCTTCTGTTTCAGGTGTCAATAGCTTCTTGCATGTCTTCGTTTATGGTTTTCATCAAATTTGAAATATTTTTGGCCATTATTTCTTCAAATATTTTTCTGTTGCCTCTCCTCTCCTCTTCTTCAAGGGACTCTACCTACACATATATTAAGACCTCTTGAAGTTGTCACACAAATCACGGAGGCTCTTTTCTTTTCTCCCATTTTTTCTCTCTGCATTTTTTGAATAGTTTCTATTGCTATGTTTTTTAATTCTTTATTATTTCTTTGCATATCCAATCTGCTGTTAAACCCATCCTATTAATTTTCTTTTTAGATATTATAGTTTTTGTCTATGGTAGTTAAATTTGCATATCTCTTTATCTTTTTTTTTTTTTTTAACCATAATCCATGTCTTAATTTCAAGTTTCAATCTTTCCTCTAATTTCTTGAACATATGAAATACAGTTATAATTGTTTTAATCTTGTCTACTACTTTGATCAACTATGTCATTTCTTGGTCAGTTTTGATGGATTGATTTTTCCTTTCATTATGTGTCATATCTGCCTGTTTCTGTACATGTTGAGTAGTTTTTGATTGGATGTCTGGCATTACAAATGTAATTTTTGTGTGTGATGTTTCTGTATTCCTATAAAATTCTTGAACTTTGTTTTGCAGAGTGTTTCATTACTTGGAAATAGTTTAATCATTTTATATCTTTCTTTTAAGCCTTATTAGGTACAATCAAAGGTGTTTAATCTAGAGTTAATTTTGCTCCATTATGGAGGCAGAACGCTTCTGAGTACTTTACCTGATGGCCCATTAATTATGAGGTTTTATATTCTGGCTGGTACAAACATTATTCCTGGTTCAGTGTGAAGCTAAGTAATTGTTCCCTCTAATTCTTTCAGGTGATTCTTTCCCCGGCCCCTGGTAGTTTCCTCACACACAGATGCTGATCAGTACTAACCTAAGGATTTGAGTAGGATTGTCCTCAAGTTCCAGATGTTCTGTCTCCATGTAGCTCTCTCTTCCTTGATACACTGCCCTGAGAACTCTAGCTGCCAAAGTCTAGCTGCACTTTCAACTCCATGTTCTCAACTGAGGGAGACTGCTGATTTCTTTCTGGATCCCTTCTCCCTACACTTACCTGGCAGTAACCTGGGACAATCATATGATTCACTTCATTTGCTGTTGTCTCTAAAGTTCCTTGTCCTTTGTTGTCTGATAGCCAATGTCTTGAAATATGCTGCTTAATATATTTTGTATGGTATTTTGTTTGTTTCAAGGAGGAGACTAAATCCTGTCCCTGTTTCTCCAATTTGTCTAGAATAATAATTCTTGTAATATTATCTTGACCATAAGTCAGAGAGATATTGAATATGCTGAAAATTATTGAGCTGTAACAAAGAGACTGAAGCTAGGTATTAAACAAATATCATGGACTTGAGAAAATGTCTGCTCCAAGAAGGAAGAGTAAGAGGAATCAAGGAGTTGTATATTCTCTCCAAACCTGGTGATGGGAAAGGGAATGAACCAAGGGAGAAAGTAAATAGGATTTAAAACTGTAATCACAAACCACAAAGTCACCTAATACAATTGCCAAGGTCAACTGTTAGCCTTGTGAAAGCTCTAGTTCATGAGATCATAATTCTAAGATGAGCCTTCTTAGGAGGTACTGAGGAGTCACAGTCTGTGCACTTCCATATGATGCTGCATAACTGTGGAGTACTAGAAAACCAGGGGCTGATGGTTTGGTCCAGTCTGAGGCACTCAGAGATAGATGAGGCTAAATGGATTCAATGCACACACTGAAAACTGAAATCTGTATTAGTTTCCCAAGGCTGCCAATAACAAATTACCACAAAATTGGTGGCTAAAACAAAAGAAACAAATCCTTTCATAGTTCTGAAGGCTAGAAGTCTGAAATCAAAATGCCAGCAGTCGGAAAGCGGCTGTGGCTCAATCAGTAGGGCTCCCGTTTACCATATGGGAGGCCCCGGGTTTGGTTCCCAGGGCCTCCTGGTGAAGGCAAGCCCGCCCGCGTGGTGTGGTTAGCTGACCCAGCGAGCACAAGCAGCAAGGGGGGGATAAATGAATAAATAAATAAAATCTTAAAAAAAAAAAAAATGCCAGCAGGGCTATGCTCTCCTTGAAGGCTCTAGGGAAGCTTCTTTCCTTGCCTCTTCCAGCTCCTAGTGGCTCCTGGCATTCCTTGGCTTGTGACAGCATCACTCCAATCTCTGCCTCCATCTTCACATGGTCTTCTTCCCTGTGAGCTGGTTGATAATGAATGTTCTGAATTACTCACATTGCTACTGACTTGAAAATCCCATTCCTCTCCCCTCTCCTCACTTTACATATACCTTTCTCAGCTCTCCCTACCCTCACCTCTGCCACACACTCAAGAAATCTCACTGAAGTATCTGCTTAGAGCAAAAACTCTGGACCACACTATCTAGGCTCAATCCCAGTTATGCTATATAATAATTATATAACCTTGAGAAAACTTTTTAAACTTTTCTGGGTCCCAGTTTTCTCATCTGGAAAATGGAGATAATAATAGTATACCTACCTCAAAGCATTGTTCTGAGTGTTGAGGGTTTATTTACATATATCTATATCTATACATACCTATATATGTATATCTATGTCTATGTCTATGTCTATGTCTATGTCTATGTCTATGTCTATGTCTATATCTATATCTATCTATATCTATCATTTCTCTATGTATATAAAATATCTAGAGTACTGCCAGGCATATTTGTGAGTACTATGTAAGTGTTAGCTTTTGTTAGCATAAAAGATCACTAGGATTTCTTGTTAGCAAGCTGGGACAATCAAAGAACTCACTTCATTTGCTTCCTGTCTCTGAGGTTTCCCTGCCTTTTGTTGCCTGATATCCAATGTCTCGAAAATGGTTGTTTCATGTATTTTTATGGTATTTTATTTCTTTCAAAGAGGAGGGTAAATCCTATCCATGTAACTTCAACTTGTCTGGAAGCAGAAGTCTCACAATGTTCTCATTACCAGAAGTCAGGAAAGGAAGTTAATCCTTGTAAGAAGTGAGATATCTGTAGTACATAGAAACAGAGAGGGTTAAATAGAAAAAGATTCTAAATTTCTGAAAGATATCTTTGTAAACTTGCCTGGACTCAATTTTTAATTTGCTTTCAGCCAAAACCCCAGTGAATTATGGCAGCAGCATGACCTCCCTTCTAGGATGCACTTAGATATCAGAGCTCACATCTCATAAACTCCCGCTTCACGCTGATCTGACATTACACCACAGGAACAATGAAAAATATTATCCTAAACACCCTTTTCTCTGTAGGCATCATCACATCATTCATTCATTCACTCATTGTGGAATAAATTTGTTACAAGGAGTGGTGAGAGTGGCTTGGTTATGGATATATTTTGGAATTAATTTTGACATGACATACTGAAGAATTAAATGTGGGATATGAATGAAAAAGAGCAACAAAGGACAGCAGTTGGGTTTGGGTCTAAGTAACTAAGGAGATGATGTCATTTACTAAGTGAGGAAACTGGGAAAGATGTAAACTTGTAGGAGGGGGTGATAGGAAAACAGGAGCTATGTTTTCGCCATGTTATGTTTGAGAGGCCCATTAGTCATCCAAGAGGAGATGCCAAGAAGACATTCAGATTTACAAGCCCAACAGAAAGGAATGAGTAAGTCTAATCTTATGATGGCCAAGGAAACTCTGCTCTAGCCCCACTAATCTTTTAGAGAATACAAAGCAACAGTTCTGCCAGGTGTTGGCCTCTCAGGGGCAGAGGGTTTGCCTCCATTCCTGCTTCACTCAATCAGCTTGTGTTCATTGTACCTGCTCTGTGTCAGCTGCTGTACCTGAGACAAAATGACACTTCTGTTGCCCTCGAGGGTATTATCCCTTTTCTGTGGTGCCCTGGCTCTGCTCCTCTGGATGGAGGTCACCACCCAAGCCTAACACACCCCTCCTGCTCATGCCAATGATGTCAGAACCCCTGTGACTGCCATGTCAGGGGACTCCAGAGGGAAGAGATGGGCAGCTGTGATGATAGCAGACAAAGCACAAGCCTCAGTCCTGAGCCTGCCTCTGACTGATGGTATGCCACACCTGGACTTTAGTTCCCTCAACAGTAAAATAAAGAAGTCAACAGAAAATCTGAACTCTCTTTTAGTTTAAATATTCTGCAAGAAGGTACCAGGTATCCTGAATGCACCTCTCCCCTCCTTCTCAAATGTATTTTCCACAAAAGCCTCCATTTCTGGCTAAAAAGTCCAGCATTTAGCCTAAGTTTTCAAAAGCTTTCTTAAAGAGTAAAGGACTTGATCTGAGTTAAAGTACGATATGATATGATGGATATGATATGATGTGATGTGATGTGATGTGATGTGATGTGATGTGATGTGATGTGAT
>JAKSZT010054304.1:2199573-2244921 GCA_026826555.1 Tolypeutes matacus
ATGTGATGTGATGTGATGTGATGTGATGTGATGTGATGTGATGTGATATGATATGATGATATGGGAATTTAATTATTTCTCCACTGCAGCAATCCATTGTTCAGGGAAAATCTCTTCCATCATTTCTACCTGGAAGAATACCAGCTATTGAGGCCAGGAATTGCTTGACTCTGTAGGCATCATTTTGAAGGAGGGGAGGATTTTGTCACGATTGGGCACTGTCCAGAAGGATTCTGCATGTGCGTGTGTGTGAATGTGTATGTTTATGTTTGTTTTTGGTGAGCTGAGCAGCAGGGGAAATCATAAAAATGGGGGAAGAGGACTGAATACTCATTGACTCCCCATTTTAAAAAAGGGGAGGGGAATCTTAGAGAGTGTATATCTCATCTGTTTATGGTTGAGAAAACTAAGGCCCAGAAGAGGGAGCATGTGTCCAAGCTCATTCATTTCTAAAGTGGCAGAAACAAGCCTATTTCTGACTCCTGATGAAGAACTCCACAAGTTCAGACTCCTAGTCCAGTGCTCTCTATATGCTTTGCTCCTCATTTTAAAAAATAGTTACATATCTCCTCTCGTCCATCTTGCCAATTGCATAATTGTTTTTCCAACTCACAATTCTGTGTCAGGCATACTAGTTAAGTATTGTTTTACATTGATTGGACAAAAGGGTGAAAGGATTTATTTTGGCCCTAGGAGTGCAGCAAGTGGCAGTCCCAGATTTGGGTTAAAAATAATACATATCTTGTGACCTTGGAGGACAGTCAGAGTCACTTGTACTTCTCTGAGATTCTGTATCACTAAGAATCAAATCACACGTCTTAACAGGCCTTTTTCACCCGTGACCATGGTATTTACTGCTGCTAAAGAAGGAGGGTCTAAAACCTCATTTTGAAAGCACCCCTGACTACTTTGGGATCAGAGGGACTCTCTGTTCACATCTTGGGCTGCACATGCCTTGGGGTATGCAATTCTGCTATTCCCACAGGCAACGCTTCCCTTATTTCTTTCTTTTGGCCAGGAGGTGGCTCTCCAATACATGCTGGGATCTTTTTCCAAGGAGCACCCAGCAATAAAGCCCCTGAAAGCCTATGATCAATACTAGTTAGGAGAGGAAAACAGATGTTCTTCTTTTGCTTATGTAGATGAGACGCTTGAATGTTCACTAACATAGATATGCAAATTCAGAATCAATGGATCTCCAAAACTTAGTAGCTCCAAAGGACTCTGGAGGACAATAGTTCCAATTTACCACCAGCGTGGATACATGGAGCAGGGAAGTGCTGCTGATTTTCTGAACAAAAGAACAGGTCAAATTTCAAGCACAACATGTACCACTCTAAATAGGATAAACATACAGGAGAGAAAATGTGTAGTGGGAGGGTGTGGATGAGAACACAGCTGCTTCCAAAGTGGTGAATGATGGAGAGGGCCCCGTTGATTGATACTCAGTGGCGAAAAGGAGGAGGGATGCCTGGTGGGAAGCCATAGCAGAAACAAAGGCATGAAGACGCGCATACACAGGAAAGGGGAAAAGGGAATTATTTTGAATAAATGGAATCTGGATGCCCAACATTGGTGGTCTTAGTTTGTCAGGGCTGCTGTAACAAAGTACCCCAAATTAATTGGCTTAAATAGAAGAAATTTATTGTCTCACCGTTTGGGAGCCTAGAAGTCCAAAATTAAGGTACAGTGGTATCTCAGTACTCATCGTTAATTGGTTCTTGGAGGCACGATAGGTACCAAACAAATTTTTCCCATAAGGAATAATGTAAATAAATTTAATGTGTTCTCAAACCAAAGACAATGCACGTTTTTAAGGCAATATATAGGAAGATAGGGTTGTATATCATTATACCTAATGATATATAGGTATAGCTATATACCTAAAAATTAATAAATACTTAGATTAAATAAAATAAAGACTTCACTTTACCCGTGCTGAGAAGAGTCCATGGCCTAATGGGGTGGTGGGAGTTGAGTGGTGAGGAGGAGAGGTCACACGAAGTGTTGGTTGGAAGGAGAGCTCCCTCCACTAGAACATCAGGCACTTACACTTCAGGTGTTCTTTCTCTTTTCTGCCTTTTTTCAACTTGCTCCACAGGCTCTGACACATTCTTTGTCACCTTCACTGAAAACTTATCCAATGAGGACTGCCTCTCTCTTCTTTTCAGAATTCCTCAAAAGTGTGAAATTGGGCATTCAATAAACTCACATTGCTGCTGGTCAGAGCTTTGTCCGGATGGTACTTCTCTACAAAGTTTTGAACTCCTGCCCATTTTGCACACATTTCTTTTATCAAGGAACTGGGGACATCCTCCCTTATCTCCTCCTCACCTGAAGAAATCTCCTCAGCCCCCTCTTATTGCTACTCCTTCCGTAGTTCCTGCAGCTCCTCAGTGCTGAGCTCTTCACCATGCTCCTCCACCAACTCCTCAACATCAGCATCAACCTCCAGACCCATGGCCTGGCCCAAAGATACACTGTCCTGCACACCTGTCCCTCTGCACCTGCAGGCTTGGGGTCAGCCTCAGACCCTTCCAAGTCTCTTCTGACCACGAATTCTTCCATGCCGAATTCATGCCTGTCCTCTTTTTAAAATGATCAAACCAGCCGTGGCTGGACTTAAAAATTTCAACACTCTCATCACTCGGTTTTCAAAGGATCGGCATGCAACACTTTCGCTTTTTCACATATCATGGCTTCCGATACACTGTCGCCCGCTAACTGCTTCTCGTTTACCCAAATTAATAACAGCTTTTCAACTTCCTTGAGTGTTTGGGAACCCTGCTTTGTTATTGCTTTAACTCCTTTTGCAACATCAGCCTTTTTTTCATTGCTTCTTTATTCTTAATGACAGTGGAGACTGTTCTAGGCATACAGTATTCCCTACCAAGTTCAGTAATGGGAATACTTCTATCATATTTACCTATTATTTCTCTTTTTTGCTCACTGGTGGTGCAAAGTCATTTTCTTTTCTGCTCAGCACTATCACTGCTCATTTTCTTAGGACCCATGATGAGGGAAAAAACACACAAAAATACACAAAATGACCACAGAAGGTAAGATAAGATGGCAATGGGATGTGCACAGGGCAAGAGCTACCACGTGACTAATGAGTGACACTTTGTTTCAGCTGGAAAGTGTAGCTAGTCAGGAGGTAACCCACACTGACAAGTTCTAGCTTATACCTCGAGTAACAAACGAGGAGTACCGGGACAAAATTTTTGTGCCAAAATGTGTCAAGTACTACATTGGAAGAGTTGCAAAGCAGTCGAGTACCGAGGTATGACTGTATCAGCAGGGCCATGCTTCCTCTAAAGGGATGAGTCTGTTCTGAGCCTCTTCCCTGCTTCTGCTGGGTAGTGGCAATCTATAACTTTCCTTGGCTTGGCTCTGTCTCAATCACATGGCAGTCCCTCTCTCTATCTCTGCTCACATTTGCCCCCTTATTATGACTGCTGTCATATTGGACTAGGAACAACCCTAGAAAAGTTTGGCCTCATCTTAACTAATAACATCTTCAAGGATCCAATTTACAATGAAGTGCACATTCACAGAGACTGGGGGGTTAGGACTTGAGCATGTCTTTTTAGGGACACAATTCAGTCCATAACCTCAGACATGAAATTCCCTTCCATTGCCCCACCCCCCCACCCCCACATATTAGAAGGTTTCAAACTCATAGGAATTGGGAGCAGTAGGAAGGACCAGAGGGTCATTTAATTTACCCCTCTCATTTTCTAGAGGGGGGCACTGAGGTCAGCAGAGATTACTTTTCTTGCCGTGACCTGAGTTTTAAGGTGAGGTGGGCTTTCAGCGCCGTAGTACATTGAATTAGGTAACAGCAAGCCTCCACTCCGACATGGTTTCCTTTCTGAGTCCAAGAAGTCCTCATCCAACGGCAGCATTGATGGGAAATCAATGACTGACTTGGATCTTCCTCTCCTGATGGCTGCCTGTTATATTTAGACGAGGCTGCACAAGTAAGAAGAGGAGCCAACGAAGGCTGGGGACCAGTTGGGTAGTTTTGGGGAGGTGCTTGTTGACCTGATTCAACCAGACAAAATCTGATGCATCTTAACAAGGCAGGAAGATCATCAGGAAGCATTCAATGACCACTGTAGCCTCATGGACTTTCCACTGAACTCCTATGGCATATAGTACCAATATCAACAGTTTCCACATATGAGACCCTGTATCTATTGCAAAAGAATCCCTTGACAGGGAAAGTTTTCAAAATACAAATTCATCGGTTGTGCTCCTGGTTATTTAGACTCAGTAGGATTGTATTGTAAAGGAACTCAGGGCTTTTTATTCTTCTAAAAATTTCCCAGCAAATACTGATGTGTGCCAAATCCAGAGACCACTGTTTTCTATAATAGATTAAAATAAGAATTAACACTTATTGTCTATTTAGTACCAGGAACCCTATGAAAATTATCTCATTATCCCCTTCTCCTCCCTGCCCCCCAATAATCCCAAGAGGAAAATTCTATCTTTTCTATTTTATAGACAAGGAAAATATCCCGGGGTCACATGGTTATTGAGTGGCAGAACTAGGCTGGAATCATCTGGTTGTTTGACCTCAAGCAAATTAGTTAATCTCCTTAAGTTTACATGTTTCTTCTGGAAAATGAAACTAGTTATAGTGTCCACATCATGGACACTATTTTTAGGATGCTGTCTGGCATATAGAAAGTACTCATTCTTTGTTGTGTGTTGGTATTATTTTGGTTAAAGTGGTCACATAATTACCTCACCACACATTTTCTAGAAAGAGAGTTTATGGTATAAAATATTACAATGTATATGTTGTCTTAACTCCAAAGAAGCCTCTCTATTATCACAGTTTAACTGTTTACAGTTACAAAACACTTTCACTTCTCATTTCTCATTTACAAGGAGGCATCACCCTTTTTTCCATTTGGATGAATGAATGAATGAATGAATAAAATGACAAAATCAGAGAGCTTAAGTAACTGCCCTAAGTTTTTTCTCCCCCAAAATTAGGTCCACTCGGATTTATTAGAGATTCTAACCTTATAGACACATGGATATTTTTTGCTGTATCAAAAATCCAAGATGTTATTTATCTTTACTTGAGGCAAAGCAATTTACCCCCACCCTTCCTCTTGCTGCCCCTTCCTTTCTCCCTAACATCCAGAAAATTCTTAAGAATTGGTCAGGAAGCATTGAGAAGGGCCCTTGGGAAAGGAGTTGCTGTTTGAGTAAGTTTAGAATGTTCATTTTATTCTAAGGTCAATTTGCCCACCCCAGGAATGACACATCTTTGATGAAATGTCCTGGTATAAGATAGATAGTTGGTGTGGTCTGACAGGAATGAGACATTAAAGATGGAAGATACAGTACAAAACAGATCATTTCATTCACCCAGCCTTGACAGCGAGCCTGGGAATGAGCTGTCTCGTCCAGCCCACTTCTATTCTTTTCTTGGGAAAGCCCCTGTATCATTATAGATTTCTCCTTGTCTGTAATTTCTCTGATGTTCAATCTAAGGGTTCCTTTCTGAATTTCATTCCAGTTCTCTCAACACTTTGTTCCACTTCTCGTTTCACAGACTAATTTAAGGACATTACATTTCACATTTTGCAATCTTTCATTAATCTTCCATAAATGCTGATATATTTCTCCTTTAATCCCTCTTAAGCTTTATAGATCTTTCAGAAATGTGGCCCATTTAGCTTTTTAGTGCCTCAGTGGTAAAACATCCTCTTTAGCGAAATGTATTTTAGTCTGTTGCATTTGACAGTAAGAAATGGCTTCTGAAGAGCAAAGCTGCAGTGTATGTTATACTTCATTACTACAGTCTTTGACTCGGGTCTTTTACCTTTTTTGGGTGTGTGTATTTGGGTGAATGGTTCCAGGGGTTCTATGTAGAGAAGCGGGCAGATCTTCCTTTGAGGATGGGGGAATGTGGGGAAGAAAAGAAAAGGAGAATACAGGAAGCTTCACAGTACTCCTTGTCCGATTACAAGTAACATCCTGCCTCCCTGTGCCTTGAGCTCTTCCCAGCTATACGAATCTATCAAACCAATAAATTAGTATTAAAAGAATCAGAACCATGGCACTGTTTTAATAAAGCTTAATTTATATGGATGTCTGGTTTAATTTAGTCAGCTCCTTTCCCCCCTTGGTCTCTCTCTCTCTCTGCACCTCCCCCATGCTTTCCTTTGTCTTCTTAGACATTTGGTTGATTTCCACCAGCTGTGGGTTAACCCACTCCCTTGGACTTCTAATTGCCAGCTGTTCCTTTTTCCCAGACCAGGCCTCCCAGGGTTCTTGTTCTAGGGCAAGTGCTGGATGTCCTGCCTGAGTCCCTCTGAGGAGTTTGCAGTTGTTTTCCAATGTCCACAGATAGATTGCATGAATGTTTACATTCTTGTGGTTTCATTGCAAGAGGTATTCTCACTCAAATGCAAATTTGTGTTTCCACTCTGAAATCAATATTTTTTTTTGTCTTTTATTTATTTGCATATTTATTATTTGTAGATTTAGGTTATCCCAAAATTGCATTTTGCTTCTGTGACTGGTTGCCCAGTCTGTATAACAGGGTTCTTTTGTACGAGTAGTATTTTCTGCACATTGCCTCTGAGCTTATTGCTCACACTGAATTACTATGCCTTGATATGCAATCCACAGGGCTTTTCTTTTGAGACTCCTAAAATATTTTCAACATGGGATTTCCACGATATTAAAATTTTTTTATTATGAAATACATCATCCACAGAGAAGAGTATATATAACATATATTCAGACTTTAAAGAAAAATATTGAACTGAACACATGTGTACCCATCAGCCTGCATACAAAACAGAACACCACCAGCAGCTCCTAGCGTCCTGCAGGCCCTTTGTCGATGGCATTCCCTTTCTCCTTGCTGGTGTAAACCATGATCTGGATTTTCTGTTAATCCTTCTTGTTAATGTTGCTTTAACACATGCATGTCTCCCTTAACAATCTATTGTTTAATTCTGCCTGTTTTTTGTTCTTATATAAATGAAATACAGCTGCATATATTCTGCTGTTTTGAATGTTTTACCCAATGTTTTATTTTTTGAGATTCATATAAACCTCTTCATTGAGCTACAGTCACTCATTTTCACTGTATGTTATTCCCTTGTTTTTCAGATACCACGATTTACTTTTTCTTTCTATTGTTGTTGGAAATTTGCTTTGTTTTTTACTTTTTTTGCAATGACAAGCAATTATTTTTCTGAATATTCTTGTACGTGTCTCCTGAAGTAGAATTTCTGGGTTGTAGGTCTACTTATCTTCAACTTTGCCAGGTATTTATTACCAAAGTATTTTCCAAAGTAGTTGTGCCATTTTACCCTCCAATCAGCAGAGTATGAAAGTTCTCATTGTACATTTTTGCCAACCTTTGGCATTATCCAACTTTCAAATTTTTGCCAATCTGTTGGTTGTATAGTTGTATCTCACTGAGATTTTAATTTGCATTTCCCTGATTACTAATGAGATGTAGTATCTTTTCATATATTATTGACCATTGGTGTTTCTTTTCTGGAAAATGAATGTCCATGACTTTTTGCCATTTGCCTATTCGGATTTTATCTTTTGCTTTTTGAATTGTAGTTTTTTTTTCCTGAATACAAATCCTTTATTATTATATGGTTTCAAATATTTTTTTCTAGTTTGTGGATTACCTCTTTCACTTTCTTTATGGTATCTTTTGTTAAATGTACATTCTAACTTCATATATTTCAATCTATCTAACAAATCTTATTTGTTTTTCTCTACAATTTTGTTTTTTTTTACTCTAGCTAAAGAAATATTTTTCTATCGTCTTTTAAAAGTTTAATGTTTTGCCTCTTTATTTAGGTCATAATTCTAGCTGTAACTGATATTTGTGAATCATGGGAAATGTGTATCTAATTTCATTTTCTTCCATATGGTTAACTAATTGTCCCTGCCTTACTTATTGAGTAGAGCCAACTTTACTCCCTGATTTGCAATGCCAGCTCTGTCATATATTAAGTTTCTGGGATCCCCATTCTGTTGTTTCTTTCTATTTGTCTGTCTCTGTCCCCAAACTACTCTGTCTTACAAGAAATACTTTTATTCTTAGACATACATGTTAAAATCAGCTTGAAAAAAAAAAAAACCTGTGGCATTTTCTTTGGAATTCAATTGAACATAAAAATCAATTTTGGGAGAACTGACATCCATGAATGAATAAGATGTATCTAATCATTTAGTTAAGGTTTCTTTAATGTGTTTCAATGGAATTTTATAATATTCTGCATGAAGATATTTTGCATATCATTGTTAGATTATTTCTTGTACTTTTTTGCCATCATAAATAGTGTGTATGTTTGTATAAGCTGAATTTTATCAAATGGGTTTTCTGAATTTATTGAGGTGATTTTATTTCTTTTACTCTTTTAATATGGAAAATCATATCAATGTATTTTCTAATATGAAGCTAAGATTCATTCTTATAATAAATCTGATTTGTTAACGATGTATCATTTTTTTATACATTGCTGAATTTGGTGTGCTAATATTATGACAAAAAATTTTGTACCTGAATTTGTGAATGAAATGGACTTGTAATTTTCATGTATTATACATGTCTTTGTCTCATTTTTAATTTGTAGACTGGTCCTATAGAGTGAATCAGAGACTGTTTCTTCTTTATATTCTCTGAAGGAATGTGTATAAAAATGCTTAAAATTACTTATTTCTTAAATGTTTGGTAGAATTCATCTGTAAAACCATTTAGATATGGTGTGTTCCTAATGGGTAGGTTGTCAACTAGGGAATTGTTTTAATTAACGGTTATAGGCAGAAGTGATAGGCAGGATTTTTTTTTTTTTTTTTTAAAGATTTTATTTATTTATTCATTTATCCCCCCCTTGCTGCTTGTGCTCGCTGGGTCAGCTAACCACGCCATGCGGGCGGGCTTGCCTTCACCAGGAGGCCCTGGGAACCAAACCCGGGGCCTCCCATATGGTAAACGGGAGCCCTACTGATTGAGCCACAGCCGCTTCCCACGCAGGATGTTTAACTAGTGATTTGGATCAGGTACTTGACTAATCAGGATAGATGCCAAACAATAGCCCTTCAGTTGAAGGTTTACCTTCAGTTGATGAATTGTAGGGAGGCTTAAGGGTTCCTGAAAGAGGAGTCAATGTGATCCAGGTGACATTTGGGCCCAAAGGTGGGGCTCTTAAAAGCCAATGTGTGGGAAAAGGTAAAGACAGATGAGTTCATGTGGCTAAGAGACTTCAAAGTGAGTCGGGAGGTCATCCCAGAGGTAACGCTTACACACACCTTAGTAGGAAATCATAGATCACAAAAGTGGATATCACCCCACACAAAGGGGCTCCTGAGGGCTCTGGAGACACCCAGGTCCTATACAAGGGGGGATAGCTCCAGAGATTGATGCCTTATCAGTGGGCTCTACTTTGGAATATGTGCTCCTGAGAGTGACAGAGTTGGACTCCCTGCACATGGTCCATCAGTCCCTTCTATTCAAACCTATATGTGGTGATGGAGTTTGTAGGTGTACTTCCAGAGACTGGAGTCTCTGGCCTGCCTATGTGCCAGCTGTGCCTGGAATCTTGGTGGAGCTGCAACTCCTACTCTACAGCTCAATGGACTCATCCAAGTCACCTGGTGAGGAGACGATGCTGGACAACGGCCATCCCAAGGAATGGAGAGAGTCTGCAGCTGCAGGTAGGATAATCCCATCCACCATATGCATGAGATATAAGCCCACTCTCACTTGGAGGTGGAGTGGACATCACCATCCCAGACTCTCAGGATTGGGGGAAGAGCTATGGGCTAGAGTGGACTTATTGGTATTCTGTTGTAGACATATTGTGATTCAAGCAATGGAAGAAATTATAACAGTGAGGTGGAGCCAGTGGCCACTAGAAGCTTTCAGGGCAGGCAAGGGAAAAGCAGTTGTAATACAGGGGCTTTCTCAGGACTTGGGAATTATCCTGAGTGACATTACAACGACAGATATAGGCCATTTTACATCAGCATATACCATGCAGAACTGTGTGGGAGAGAGTGTGGTCTACAATTTGAACTATGGTCTATGCTTAGTGGCAAAGCCCCAGGATGTGTATATCCATTGCAGGTGATGTGCCACACTAATGAACGATGTTTGTGGGATATTATGGGAGGTGTGGGAGGTGGGGAACATGGGAATCTCTGTAATTTCTGTGTAACATTTATGTAATCTAAGCATCTTTTAAAATATGTAAAAAAAATATAACTTTTATGTAAGCAAATGCACACATATATGCATATATATTTATATATCATTTTACAAATATTGGTTTGTATTGTGAAAATTTTGATTTTTACCTACAATAAAAAATAAAAAAAAAAGCCAATGTGTGGATGTTTCAATATTTAACAAATGACCATAGAACATTTTTAACTGACTTTTTGGGGGGTGATTTATACTTTTTAAATATAATTTCTAATAATTTGTCCCATTTGTTGGTGTAAATTTTTCATAATATACAGTTATTATATATTTAATCTTTAATGTAAATGTGATCATGTTCCCCTGTTTATTCCTAATATTGTGTTTTGGAATTTTCTCTCTCTTTGTCCCTGTTTTTCTTACAGTCTGTCTCTGTGATCAGTCTTGCAAATGGTGTATCAATTTTATCAGATTCTGCAAGGAACCAACTTTTGGTTTTGTTGATTCTCTCTATTATATGTTTGTCTTTTATTTCATTAGTTTCAGCTCTTACCTTGTTTGTCTTTTGTTTTCTTCTTTTCTGTGTGCTTGCTCTTTTTCTAAGTTAAACACTTATTAACTTTTGGTCTTTTTTCTTTTTTTATTATAAGCATTAATTTAAATTTCCCTCAAAGTCCTGCTTTCCCAGCATCTCCTAAATTTGACAAATGGTATTTTCACTGGCATTAAATCCAAAGGTGTTCTGAACAGAGATATTTGTTCTACCATATTGCTGGAACACAAGTCATCAGTGATCTTTTTAACATCCCTGTAAGGATGAGGAATGGAATGATTATTTAATCTTCTAATGAGACATTGTTTTAAGTGAGTTTTGAAATCAAAGAGGATTCTTTGTTTCTCAAAGAATTTGGCATTTGCCAAAATACAAGACATGAGATTATTAACAAAAGCACGGCTCCTTCTGGCAATCCATTAAATAGGAAGTGGACAGTATCACATAAAGAGATCAGGTATCATTCCTTGCCTTCCTTCCAGCTCTTCTCTCTGCCGAAATGCAATACAAAGAGAAACAAGTGCAGGAAGTGTAAAGAACTTTGTCAACATCATACAATGATGTTTTTCAATATGGTGCTAAGTGCCCAGAGAACCTACTTTTTCAATTTTTTTCTTTAGATATTGGCATTGGACACACGTGATTCAAGTCAGCGCAACATCTGCAAATGAAAGTTTTGTAGACACCCCAGGAACCTGCATTAATCACCTTTCCTTCTACACCTACAATGAGTCAGCAGCAACTTCAAACAATAAAACAGTCCTGAATTGATGATTTATCAACAGTCTGCTAATGCTGTGGAACTCAAAAAACAGGAGAAAAAAAACTATATATCAACTTGAAAGTACATATTGAATGGCATAGTCTATCATCACTTCACTATGTGCTTTAGGGAAATTAAAATTTAAAAAAGAAATAGAAAATAGTACCAGACTTTAAGAAACTTATAATCTACCATGAAGATTAAACTTATACTTAGAGAATTAGAGAAAAAGAATATAGTGGATTCACTATATTGTGAGATACTGGATTCTCTATATTGTGAGATACTGAATATCCTGCTTATATAAATGTATGGTATAAACTAGAAAATATGTTCCTGGAGGACATGAATTTTTATTTGCTATGTTCGCTGTAAGATCCCTGAATCTAGAATAGTGCCCACCATAAAATAGGCACTTGATTACTTGTTAAGTGAGTAAGTAGGACATTTTTTTTAGGAGGTACCAGGGAATGACCCCAGGACCTTGTACATGGGAAGCAGGTGCTCAACCACTGAGCTACATCTGCTCTCCAAGTAAGTAGGATTTTGAGTCAGACAGAGTTATCTTTTACTATTTGCCAGCTGTGAAATCTTGGGCAAGTTACTTATTTAGCCTCAGTCTTACCATATGTAAATTGGGGATGACAACAGTTATTACTACCTTTTTAAGTAATTATGAGTACTAATTGGGTACTATATACAAATACTTCATCCAGCTCATGGATAGTAACAAACTACTTTAACAAACTGTTAATAAATAGCATATGATCATCTTTCTTATTATCTGCTATTAACACATTTTCTACTTTAAAACATTTTACTAGATTAGTAGACATCATTATAGGAATTTAAAATTTACAATCTTATTTATTTGAGAAGTATCTTATAATTCCAATTGCCAGTAGTTAAGAAGGTCCTGTTCTCTACCAGGATAAATTAATGAGTTTGAATAATATTTTAAGAAGAAAGACACATTGATTTCATAAAACCATATAGCTCTCATTTCACACATAATATTAATTACATTATTAGCTGGAATTCTATCAGCAACCATATCTGTATAATTACAAAAGAATTGCAATTGCCCCTGAATTTCTTCAGGTATGATTCTGCATGGCTGTAAACATCAGGTCCTAGAATGCCAGTGGAAGAATTAACTTAAACATTCCAGGGGACAGAAGCAACTGGTACTTTCAGTCATGTCCAATTGTACTGCTGGCATGGAAACATACAGAGTGATGGTGCTAAAAAAAAAGTCAGCACATTTTCGATTCAGATTGACAACAATTCAAGAGTCAGACATAAGTGACATTTGTTCAATAATGCTCAAGTATGTCAAAGAATCTGTGAAAGAAAGTTTGAGATTTCTAGTCAGCTTAAAGTCAAGTACTACACTAGGAAAATATGTTTCAGGAGGATGCAGATGTTCTCAGATCCAACGTTTCTTTAAAAAGTTGAGGAAGGCATTTGAATGATGGAATAACCAGAGCATCACCTAGGCTTGCCTCTCTGAAATAAATATGTATGTCACCTGTCCATAGTTTGTATGTGTGTGTGTGTGTGTGTAATTGTTCTGTTGGGATTTGACCATAGGTAATGTCACGGCAGAAGTGGGATCTCTACTGATATGGTCAAGGCCCTAAAATACATGAGCCTGCCGTCCTTTACTGACCACAGTAATCTGCCCTTCACACCACTCTACTGCCATCTGAGAACTTTGTTTTCTGGACATGGCCAGCCTTCTCATCCTCTATGCCATATCTCAGGAGATTCCTATTACGCAAAACATTTTCCTATTTTCTTTTTGATTGTTAACATTCTATTTGTTCATCAAAGTCCATCTCAGATGGCAGCTTCTTTAGAGCTTTTCCTTATTTCACAACCAAATATAATTTCGCCCTTATATGAAATACTCTTATGTTCACTACTAGAGTGTAAAATCCTATGTGGCTAAATCTCTGTCCACTTACCTTTGTATTTTCTGTAGAAACAGACTCGAGATTTTTCCATATAAGGCACTTACATTGATGGCCCCAATTAGTCTCCCCTTCTCAATTCCTCACCCTTTACCATGTAACCTGGTGATGCCATTTCACTGTGGGTAGGGCATAATTCTCTGTTGCTTGGCCTGGGCATGTGGTTTGCTTTGGCCAATGGCATGTTAGTAGATGTGATGAGAGCAAAGGCTTGGAAAAGGCTTGTGTGATCGGTCTCCCTTGTTTTTGTACTTCTGATATCACCATGAAAGGTCATTCTTAGGATGAGGACAGAGTTGCTCTAGCTCAGGTGCTCCAGCCAAGAGACTAGACTCCCAGGCCATTGGTTGAGATATGAGCAAGCTTAGCCAAGGTCAGCTGAATTGCAAAGACATGTGAGAAATAAACATTTATTGTTCCAGGCCACTGTGTTTTTATAGTTTTTTTTTCTGCACAGGAATTTTTTTTAAACAATAGTCAACTGATATGGTACTCGATAAATGTCTACAAATAAATTGAAATGAGATTTTTTTGGATTCTAGCATTAAGTATTTAAGGACTAATTTGTATGCACTTAAAATGGGGAACAATAATCTATAGGAGATGTTAAGGATTCATTAAGTGAATATTATAATGAGACTAACTTCAGGGGCTAAGTGGATGTTGTGGTTTTAGTAAATGTGAATTCCATTCACATTGTCCACCATGGCCTTGTGGACAAGGTGGAGAGAGCGGAGCGGAATGGCACTTGCTTAATTGATTTAGAACTGGTAAATGGACATATCTCCAAAATGGTGGAATGACAAATGTCAGAATGGATGGAGATTTTTAAGTGGCGTGCCAGAAACTCCGTCATCACCCATACCTGATTGATGCGCAGTTGTTCAGCATTCCTCCTAAAGCATAAAGCCCCGAGATAAACCCTCAATGCAAGGGCCCTTGTTAACTGCAAGCACTGGAGAAATATAAGGTGGTGTTGGTGATGATGACAGTGATGCTGATGGTGACAACTAAGGTTCTTTCCGACTCTGGCTTTCTCGGGTTTTATTTCACTACACTGAATTTGAACTTTAAAACTCCTGTTCTGCCTTTTTGCGAGAGTTATATTAAGGTGGGGATTTCTGACACGAATACCATAGGAATAAAATAAAATGACTATAAATGTCAGACAAGAGAACAGACCATTTCTCTTTACTCTGAAAGCTAAAACTCTGTTCTCTCAAAGCCGCACCAATGGCCTTATATTTATGAAAAGTACGTTCACTATTGACATCTCATTTCATCTCCAGCCCAGCCATGTGAGGTAAATAAGAGCACATATTAGCATTTTTTTTTCCCATTCAAAAGATGGTGTAGTTGCAACATAGACAGAACGAGTGATTTTCTCCTAGGTTATACAAGAAGGGTGCCTGGATACGAATTCAGATCTGCTGCCCTGTGGCACATTCTGCTAGATCATATTACCTCTCATGAACACATAGTTCACCCTTGTTCCAAAAATCTAGAGATTGAAACGGAAGAAAACCTTCCAGTCACCACACTCACCATCACCCTCATGCATGCCGTCAGACAGCCTTGCTGCCAAGAGTCAGGATGTACAGACTTGGCCTGTGAGTGAGGTTCAGGTGATGAAATGGTTTGACTGCTGAACTCAGGTGCATCTGAGTTGTGAAACTGCATCTCCTGGACAGAAATAGAGGCAGAACGAAGTGTGCATCTAAATTACTGTCACTTGCTATTGATTTACTGATGGCTTCTAAAAATGTCGCATTTGAACTGTCAGTGAATTTGCCGACTGTTGGCACGAGTGATGAAAGCAAGTGTGAACTATAATTGATTAGGCCTCATTTGCTTATCCATATTATGCTAATTAGATCTGCAATCTTTCCCTTTGTACCATCACCCAGTGACAGAGTAAATCAGGGTGATTGGGATGCAGATAGGATTAGAGGCAATAATGTAAGTTTGAACAGGTCCCATCTTATCAGAGAGAAAGTTTCTTCTTTAATATACTTCTCTTTAGAAATAAAGCTTTGCATGATTCCCTAGTATGGTAGTTTCTCTGTGCTGATTTTTATTGCAATAAATTTTAGATTTCTGGTCCCAGAACTTGAATACTCTTCATATAACTCCATTCTCTGGCTAGGAAACAGGGTCAGGGTGAGGAATTCACTGACAAGAAACAATGGCCACAGGACAGGTCCTCTGGGGAGACTTGGGATAGATCAGGAGAACCTAAGTTTGTTCTCCCTGGCCCTAGAAAGTGAAGATTTTCTCCTACTTCTAAAGAGGCTAGTGAACTCCAGAGGCTTGATTGTGGGACTTTCATTTAAACTTTTAAATGCCAACACATATGTAGCTTTACCAAAGCCCACAGACCTAGGAGATTCTGGTGTTAGGTTAGGGAAATCTATTAATCAACAAACATTTATTGAGCACCTACTAAATGCCAAGTACCAGAGTATTTCAAAGCATGGTCACTGGGCCATCTGTGTAACAATTTGCTAAAGTGGTTGTTAAGAATACTCATTCTTCAACCCTACCCCAGCATCTCCTGAATGAGTGTCTAGCACTGGCATGTGGGCACCTGCATTTTTAACAAGTTCTTCAGGTGATTCTCACTCATCTTAAAGTGTAAGAAGTACTTACAGCAGTTAAATATCCCTTTGATGAAAAGAGAGTAAGGTGAAGATTCTGTTTATAATTAACCTAAAATCCGGATGGAATAATCATAAAAATAATAAAAAATAAAATCAATAAACAATATTACTTTAAAATGATAAAATATCAGGGAGGAAACATTAAATAGCATCTAATCTTCTAGTTCTCAAACACTGCAAATCAAATTCCACAAGGAACACAATAAATAAGCTGTTCTAGTTAAAATGGACAGACGTCCTGAAGCCATGCCATTCTGATCTCTCTCCTCCCATTGTGCCTTCCACATCCCCCCCTTGAGGAATCTTATGCTTCCCCTGGAGAACACCTGCTAAAACAATAATTATGAAGAACAAATCTAAGCAACCAACAAACACTGGAAAAGATGTTCAGCATCATTAGCAATCACGGAAATGCAAATTAAAATAACAACTTTGTACCCTTCACATTGGCAAACGTGTAAATGAGTTGGCTAGACTGCAAGGTACAGAGTACACTTGAATATTGCTGGTGAAAATATGAATTATTATGGCATTTTTAGAAAGTTCTGACAACATATATTAAAAATAAAAATACACCTATTCATTGATCCAGAAATCTCATTCCCGGGAATTTATCCCACAGAAATAAAAGCACTAGAACATTCAAGGATGTTTATTGCAGCAGTGTTTTTAGTGGCTAAAAACTGAAAACAAGTAAATGTTCATCAATAAGAAAATGGAATTGTCATCTACCCATTTGTTGACATGTTATCAAGTCATTAAACAAGTCCAGTTAGCATGGAGCAATCACCAAGTTGTATTTTTAAGTGGGAACAGGTAGATTTTAATAACACCAAAATTTGTAATATCATACTAATCCTCCATGTATTTATATTTTATTGTGCATTGTTATATGAGTGTGATGAAAGTTGGAGAGTTGTTAATATTATTAATATTGGGCATTTGGTGGGGGCAGGGAGAAGAGGGAGATAAAGGGGAAAAGGTATTTTTAAAATATAGTTCACAATATAAGCAACACATGATACAGTTCCATTTATGTAAAGCTGCATTTATCTGTGGAGTGTGTGACAGTTTGAAGTTCTTTTATGAATCCCAAAAAAGAAAGATTGTATTTTTGAACTAATCCATTCCTCTGGGTGTGAGATGCTTTTGATTGGACTACATCAGTGAGGCCTGAGCCAGCAGGAGTCTCTACCCTCTTCCGGGGGCTCATATAAATGGAGACGCACAGGGAGAGAGACACCACAGGAACAGGGAGCTCTGCCATATTTGATCTGGCCATGTGAGAGAAAGGACTCCAGTTTCACCCGCAGCTGAACTGCAAGGAGAGAAGCCCCCTGAGAGACACAAAGAACTGAGGCCCAGGGAGAGGTATGCCGTGCGCTGGATAGCTCACAGCTGAACTTTGGAAGAAAGGCGAAAAGCCGAGGCTGAAATAGGAGGTCCTGGTAAGAGACAAGCCCTGTGCCTAGTTGCCCACAGCTAATCCTTGGAAGATGGTAGATTCTGGAGGGGCAGGCAGAGACCTCTTGCTTCACCATGTGGCTGGACAGCAGGAACAGTAGCTGACTTTGGTGCCGTGATTTGGATATTTCACAGCCTCGGAACTGTAAGCTTTTACCCAAATAAATTTCCTATTATAAAAGCCAAACTATTTCTGGCACTTTGCATTGGCAGCTCGGTGGCAAAATAAACAAAAAGTGTACCTGCAGAGTTGCATGCTAGTCACCAAAATGATTAATAGTGGTGAGATTTCAGGTAAATTTTACTTTACTCATTATGCTTTATTTATTGTTTGATGATGACAACGATGATGATGCTTTTTACAAAATCCATTGCAAAGGACAAAAACAAAACACTGGTTTTGATCAAGCCATCATTTTGTAAATGAGTCTAAAGATCTGGTTTGAGGCAATTTACCTCTGGCCAAATGGTAGGTCAATGGCAAACTCAGATAATAATTTTGTTACCCACAAGTACTACCGATCAGCATTATTTGCTGATTCAGTAATGTGCTGAATCATACCCTGGATTATGACCCTAAGGGCAGATGCCACGTCTTACTCATCCTCTGGTCTCTAGTGCCTTACACATAGTAGGTAAACCCTAGTAAATAGCTGGTAGAAAAGGAATGAATCTATTATTTTAAAAGTGCACTTGAGAAAAATGTAAAATGAATTTGCATTCATTTTGTATGTATTTGTATAGCTCTCTATGAAACTTTTCTCATTCGCTTAAAACTGGAAAAGTGGTTCTTTTTAAATCTGTTTAACTGTTATCCAAGGATTTCTATAAGATTCAAGAAACTGAGAGATCTGAGATTATGGTGGATTCCATTAACATGTCAAACAATTCTAATACAAAGGTCCATAGAAAGTTTGAGTGTTAGTCTGATTTAATAATTTTTTTCTCCATGAAAGCTTTCTTACCAAACTACACTGTTTCATAGGGTTGTAGTTACAAAGTTACTACATGTATTTGGAATCTAGTGAGTATTTTATAATGCTGCCAATCTCTCTCACCGTAGGAAACAATTTTACAGAATATGACAATTATTCCAAAAAGTTCTCAAAACAATATTATCAGTTCTACTCAAAAACACAAAATTTTCGAGTTAGATGATTATTTTTGTCATTATTATTATTATTATTAATGTACAAAGTAATTGTTCAGAAGACTGAAAGATGGGTCACTTTGGTTATTATGATAATGAGAGTACTTGCACAGTCAGGATTTGAACACTGGGCAGTTAGACTCCAAATCCCATACTACTCACTCTTCTACTTTGTTGTAACTTTAGTGACTCTTAATGTCTATCAGTTCCAACCTTAATAAATATAAAATCAAATCAACTATGTAGCAGTCCATTCAACTTTCTTGGTGATTCCAATCCTTCTGGCATTTGTATAGGCTCTGGAATCAGAGATCCCCTGACTGGCCACTTCCTAGTTTTAATTAACTTTGGGCAAGTTACTTATCTAAGCCTCAGTTTCTTCATTGGTAAAATGGGGGTGATAGTATGCTTACCCTCACAGAGTTGTTGTGAGGCTTCAGTGAGATAATAATTATAAGGTATTTAGAATGGTGCCTGGCAATAGTCAGTGCTTAATCTATGTTTATTATTCTTACATGCATACTTGGATGCTACACATAAATGTGGCTGATGACTTTTCTCATGGATAAAGTCCATCCTGTCCATTAACACTAAGAATAATAAACACCATTGCCCATTACAGCTTTAAGGAAGGTGAACTATCACAGGCAAAGCAGAACTAAGCTTGGTTGTCTTCAGCTGAAGGGCCTTGGTCTTGCTGTGATTCAATGTGACCTCTAAGCAGGACCCGCTAGCCTGTGTGGCCCTTAGGTAAAATAGAAGCAGGGACCTGTCCCTCTGTCTTGGTATGCTGATTGTGTTGGAACAGGAAACATTGCAGCTGTCCCCCAGAACAATAAGCAGCCCTGGGATGGCAAGGATGTGGACCATGCCTGCTGGGATGTGGTGCTATCCATGGGGCACTGCCACCTGCATGGCTTGTGCACACCTTGTGGAACTCACTCAAAGCACCAGTTTTTATAGCTCATGAAGCAATCATTAGAAGCCACGGCACAACCCAGCTACTAAATCTGTGAGTTAGCGGACAATGTCAACACACTTTGCCCAGCAAGACTTCGTAACAGGTCATAGGTTGGGGGGAACAACTATAATACCTATATTATAGGGATTTTACTGAATCATAAAGAAAAACGCTTTCTTGGGGTTATATTATTCGGTACTCTAATTTACCAAGCCTGACCAAATTCATGGTAAAGTGTGGTCCTAACTTAAAAAGACTTTATACTTATCTAAAATTTCCCTTCTAATGGTTGTTATTTAAAGTTAATACCGGCCACTAACAATATTCAAACTTTGTAAACTTTGTTAATACAGAGTGAGTGATCATAACCTGTGAAAACTATCCAGCCTGGAAATACTCTTTAAAGTCACTCTGCTTGGTCCTGCATCTGGCTCATGCAGGCATCACATGGTCTAGTTGTAGACTTTTTTTTTTTTCCAATTAGGCCAGTAAAAAGAATTTATTTGGGAAATGGGGGAAAGAACAGAGCTTGCTGAGAAATGGAAGAGAAGGACAGAGATACACACCAAGATTTGGTGCGGGCTCCTCTAGGCAGAAAGAGCCTAGCTGTAGACTCTTGATGTTCACAGAATCAGCCCCTCACGACCCAATGTCCACCCAATCTAAACACCTCACCTGCTTTGCTCTCAACTCTCTAAGCCCCCAATTTCACTTATGGCTCTATTTCATTTTTGTTCTTGCCTCATTCTTTGAATTTGGTATTTCCTGTTATTTCTTGAATGTTGTTGAATGAAATTAGAATATCCTAGAAGAGTCTAGCAATAATCCAGGTCAGAGAAACAAGTGCATAAAATATGAAATAGCTCTGAACCTATGGAGAGGACATAGGAGATACATGTAAACAGCAATATAGGATTTGGTGACTGGATATGAATTCCAGTCTAAGTGAGATGGGGAATATACTTGGGAAAATGGACATAACTTTGAGGGGTGCTAGAATAGATGACATATTTTCAGTTCACTCAACTGTACCTATGAGACAGTCATGCAGAGCTGGCTTTAGATCTGGAGGGATGACCTCACTACTTAAGAACAATGAATTATGGGGCAATTTTGAAATGGAAGCCACACACTCTCTATGTCTATACTGCACAAAAGATAGTGGAAAATTGGCATCTTCCATTGGTCTGATGGATGTAAACAATTAAACCAGAAAATTCAGGGAGAATGTTATTGGGGTTTGGGCAGAGGGTTTAGTGCAATGCCTCCTGTCAACTCCTCTGAACCCCTGACAAGCCCTGGTGCAAGAATTCAAGGCCAGTTTCTGTCCTCAGAGTAGGGTGGGATCAATGGAGAAGGTCCTATCACATTATGGAAATGAATATTTCCACTTAATGTATAGGATGTCCTCACAATTTACTCATCTGAAGTGGAGCAGCATCAAGCATTATTTTTCAATCCCCTTTATTAAATGTGCTGGGTCTGACTCAGCAAACTGCAGGGCCTCGCTGGCCTCTGAACCTGAGTGATGAGGAAAACTGCATTTATTAAGTTGATAGGCACAATGGTACAGTGTCTCCACCCCAACCTCCATTTATTTTTAATCTTATTTAGTTGTTACAAGTGCAGGTTTAAAATATGATCACTTGAGAAACATATTGCGGGAGGTAGTGATTTCAAAGAGGCTCTGAAAATGAAAGCATTTTAATGTTTACTAATATTTTTCTACTCTTGTCACTTTTTCCCTTATAGAAGACAAGGTGAATCACTTGATATGGAAGGAAAAAAGCAGATCAAAAGAGAAGCAGAAACTCAAGGTTTAGAGTCAGATGATCTGTATTTATGTTCCCATTCCAATACTAAGGCATTATTTGCAAATCATCATTATAACTAGTTTGTTAAGCTGTCTTAACCAATCGGTAGAATAAGCATGAAAATATTTTTATGGTTTTTAAGCCATTCTTATCTTGGGGCGATCTATTGCTTTTTGATCACTTTCAGGTTTTTTTTTTTTTTTTTTAAAGTCCTGCCTAGTCAGTTTTAAAAACATCTATTTCAAAATAATTTAAATTCTGTTTCCCCCCTCCCTGCCCACAGAACCAGCCAGGTTTGGGATCAAGAGGCATGGAATGGGAAGGGAATGAGGTCTGCTCTGTAACTTGGCCTTCTCCCTCACTTTGGAGAATGGTCTGGTTCTGGGAAACCTCCTTCTTCATTAGCAAGGTCTGTCTTCTCTGGTATAGGCACTTAGCACTTAGAGGAGAAATACCATGGGAAGAACCAACCTATTTTTTTTTTTTTTTTTTTTTTAGCTAGTATCTTTTATTGTCAGACTTTCTTTGAGCCAACAAACACGATTTCGCAGGGTTGTCCACAGTGATAAGGCAGACTTCTTTCTTTGTGGGTAGACTTGGTTGAGCCAAGTCTTTACAACTTTTCCATATAAAAATAAAAAGTCCAAGTTCAGATTAGTTTTCTTCTGGTAATAAAAGCTGATTTATTAACAGGTGCTTGGTTCAGACCACCTTATAAAATTGGGATAAAATATGTGTGTGATTTATTAAAGCCTCACCGTTTTAGTGTGAGGGTCCTTTAAACATTTGCTCACATGTTACATCTTTCAAGAATTGCAGCTGCGACATCTGTCACCCCATTGATCGCCAGGGTTGATTCGGCTGATCTGGCTGGCTAGGCGGGTGTCCCCTTCCTCCCTCACTGCTCCATGTGCGTCCCTCCCGAAGCTGCGCGCTCGGTCGAAGAGGACGACCTTCCCCGCTAGAGGAGGACCGTTCTTCGGTCAAGGGTATACGAGTAGCTGCGCTCCCCTGCTAGAACCTCCAAACAAGCTCTCAAGGTCCAACCTATTTTTATTAAAACTCTTTGTTGGTCATCACTGATCCTCTGGCTGATATTGCCAGGCCATGAAGTTTCTGTGTAGCTGACACCCTAATGGGGGGAGTACAAGCATATTTGTGAGTTATTTGGTGGGCCAGCCCACCCACCCTCACCTGCCCCCAGGTGAGAGAACGGTCTATGGCCTGATTTCTTCCAAGCCCTAAACTCCCACATACAGTGAAACATTCTGGCTCCAGGCTCCCCTCATCTGGTGATCGGCCTGCTCTTGTAGGGTGCTGGCAAGAGAACCAGCCTTCCTTCTCTGGGGTCCATTGGTCCAGGGGAAAGAGGGAGAGCAGGTTGCTTCCTGATGCCTTTTCTCCTAAATTCCCTTTTCCTATGTTCTGGTAGTTACAGCTCAGACCTATCAAGCCTATTGCCTGAGAAGACAGCCATCCAGCGAGAGGGGCCTGATGCTCTTTCTTGTAGACACAGCTAATATTTGGAACTTGTTTTCTTTGGCATTTCATAGGGAAACATACCCCTTCCTTACTTTTCTCAAGGAGAAGGCAGACAATTGCCACATAACTTTTCCCCAGGATGACATCTTTTGACTAAGAATCCCTGAGAGTGGTGTTGGATTCCAGCTGAAGACTGGTTTCTTTAGAATACGGTTATTCAGCATCTCTTTTTCCCCTAGTTTGGATTCTAGTACCTACTTCCAGAGTAATGGGAAGTGTCCCACTTAATGTTCTTTTACATCTAATCTTCATGAGTTTAAGAAATATTCTTTTAGCTTTCTGGGAAAATAAAATGCATCTCTTTGAAGGGCTGAGGGAACATGTAACTAAATCCATTCAAACATGCATGCCACTCTTGGGGCTCTCTCCCTGGGGCATATTCCCAGGACAGTTTGGAGATGTCTTTTAAGTAGCCTAATTCCTCTGGCACAGTCCCTTCATCATCCTGGCCTCTGACCTCTATAACTTACCCAGGTGGTCCAGAATCCTAAATCTACCACTGACATTTTTTGTCCTCAGTTTCCTATTTTATACAATTATATCCTTCTTTCACAAGTACTTCACTGGAATTCGTTGTTAGTAAAGTTGTTGGCATTAATTGGCAGGTACAAGATCAAGAAAAGTTCTTAATCTACTTTGTTTTCTCACATTATGATATTACTACTGAAACTAGATGCTTTGTAATACATGAAACACTAGAGAATTTACCACCATGTGTGGAGGTAGATCAAGCATGCATACAAAGTATTATTATTTATTAACTAGTACAAAAAGACAATATAAATAGTAAATGTAAAATAATAGACTCTAATCTATTTTTATCCTGGACATCCTAGGAACCTGCAAACATTCTTAAGGTGTCTTCAAAGTATGTGGTCTAGTGCAGTCCATGTTCTTACCTTTATGGGAAAATTCCACTTCTTGGAATAAGAATACAATCATGCCTGCCACCAGTGCTAATTTTAACTCAATTCTCTGAATAACTTGGTTTCCTACTCCATTGTCGGAAAGGGTCATTCATGAATCATTAAGAAACAAAGGTTGTATAGCTTCCTCTTCCCTTTCTACACATCAAAACAATATTTCTTGAAGTTGGAATCCAGCGCTGAGTTCAGGCACAGATTAAGCCAACTTTATAGGAGATGGATGTGTTCTATCTTTACTGTTGGTTGCTGTGTTGAACTTCCTGGGACTGGGGAGTCGACTGAATTTTCATTCCTAGTCAGTGCTACTCCACATATGCTCTTCAAACGTGTGCTGTTTTTACAGGGCTGAATTTGCTTCAAGAAAACTTTCATTCACTACAGGACAAAGAGGGCCTGATTAATTTTGGAGCATCGTCATTAGCATCTTAGGGCTGAGGAGCCTCCTCCCATCTCAGTGATAGGTCTGGGGCTTGCTCATGAAAAAAGTAAATTAAAACAAGTGCCACTTGCTCTAAGTTTCCTGCCTGTGAGATTTTGTTTGTGATGAGAGGGGGAAAAGGGGCAGGGGCAAATGGAGACTATGTGACTATAAATAAAGGTACACTAGCTGGACTTAACCGTCATTTGTCAAAGGGAACATCAGAGGACATCTAGAAGTTTTAAGATGTGGTGGGAACAAAACACAGAAACAAGGTTATGAACTTCAGATACTACTACTTCTTCCTGGCTTCACGGTTTCCCTCCCCCCTTCAGAATGGAAGTAATTTTATATACTTATGATTATAAATGGGATCCATGGCCAACATAAACATATTAGGAAAAAAAAAAAAACAGAAAAATAAAAAGAAGAAAAACAGAAGACATAACCCTACTAAACAAAGTTAATGTTTGAATAAGTGGCTTCCAATTCCTTGATTCTAACTTTGTGATTTTGAATTATCTTCTTAAGTGTGCATTAGCCTTCCCGAACAAAATACAAAACCCCCTACCTCAAGGGCCAGGACCGTGGAGTTTTCTTTTTAGATTTCTTGGTTATCATAGCTCAAGTTTATGGAGCATTTGCTATGTGACAGGACTTATTTGGGGTACCTAATAGGTATTAGCTCATTTAATTCTGACAACAACACTGCGAGGTTAGCATTATTATGTCTGTGTCTCTTTGGAGGGCTGAGGACCCTGAGACTCTAAAAAGTCATAAATTATTCTGTGGCTCACAGTTATTAAGTGATGGAGGTGGGGCTGGGGATTCCACAGCCTGGCCTCAGAGCCCATGAGCTTGGCCTTTACACTGGGCTGCCATCTGTAGTAGGACAACAATAAAACAAAATCAGTGATGATCTGATTCTATAAATATATGAAGACAGAAGGACCAGGATTAAAAACCAACTCTTATTTTCCCCACAGGATTCTCAATTTTCACCTCCTTAGTCTAACCTCTACTTGAAATCCTTCCCTTGCCCAGGCTAAGAGGTCACTGCCTCATTAGTGAAGGTGATTTAAGTCACAGGTGCCCTCATCATGCAGAGCACACAGAATTCAGCCACGTCCACTGGCAATGTTTGTAAACAGAACATTATCGATTTTGGCTCTCCCAATGTGAACAGAAACAGCCACATAATACATGCCCCTTTTGCTCAAATGAAAGCAAAGCCTTAATCAGATCCAGACACTTAAAATTCTCTATTAAAAAGAGATATATAGATATGAATGCAGTAGATGCTTGCTTCTGTCATTTTACTTTAATTGTAATTTTGCCACTTCAACAACAGAAGATCCATTAGGCTCCCCCCACAATCAATACACAATATATTATCAGTCTAGACAATCAAAAATGACTTGTATAAAATATCAGTGCATTGCATTTTCATTATGTAAATGGAACTCTGCAGGAGAATTAATTGATTATTCAGTTACTATGGATCAGTCTCAGATGTCTTAGTGAGATAAGAGAGAAACTTATCAAGCCTCTCCAGTGACTATAACTTCAAAAGGAACAAGGAAAAAAAAAAAAAAAAAAAAAAAGAGAGAGAGAAGAACACATTTCACTGTCATTGGCAGCCCGGGCAAAAACCTACGAAACGTTGAGAGAGAGAAGAAATCCATTACCAAGTTTATTAGTGATGGAGTGTTGAGAGTTATTAGGCTGGTTACTGTTTGGGGATCAACATTTTAAAAAACCACACAAACAAAACCATGATAAAGGCAATGACAGTCTGCTAGCTTTCTCCCCAGACTCTCAGTGCCCCAAGTAATTCGCACCTAGATGTTATATAATTACAGCAGGATTGTTTAAGTAATATACTGACCCATTTCTATTTTCTTGCATGGGCAGAGGCTGGGGAATGAGGGAGAGATTATATTTTTATTTTCATGACAGAATGAAGAAGGGGCATGAGAAGAGAAGACAAGTGACTCCTACCATCTCCCTTTGCTTTTAAGCGCTGAAGAGAAATAAATGTTTCCATTGCTCCTACAGAAGTGTATTTAAGTTTGGGTTTAAATTGATGTGTTCGTTGTTTTTGTTTCAAAATCAGACAATAACTCTAAGCATTAGGTTCTCTCTTTGATCTTATTCAAAGATACTGCCCTTGCTCAAGAGTGTTTTGGGATCTCCTTTGGGGGAAGTGCCTAGAAAAAAAAATTGCAGTGCATTGTTTGGAGCAGTCTCAGTGCTGTCAAAGGTCAACCTCCTGATGGGGTATTTAACTTTTGCAAATAGTCAAAATTCTGTGCTAAGTGAGGTACATAAAAGGATGGGTAAGGTTGAGTTGTTTTTTTAAAAAAATAGCAACAAAAAGGTCTGTCTATAATATAATGGCATTTCTTGAAAAACTCTTAATGGCATTCCAAAATATTAGGAGCAATGATAGTACTGAGGGGGAGTATATCATGATTCCTAAAATGACTACTTTGGAGAACAGTCATCTTGGATATATAGAATATGGCATTTAATATCAACCAAGCCAAAGCAGGCCAAACGACCTTATTCCTTTATACTTGCTTTGTGTGTAAGCCAGCCTTTGCTTGTAAAGGCTGGAGACGCTCAGCCTGGGAGCAAAATATAAAATGGTGTACTATTGGTGTTTGCAAGGAATTTTGATGTTGTATTAGTTTCCCATTGCTGCTGTAACAAATTACCACACACTTATTGGCTTAATGCAATACAAAATTCTGATCTTACAGCTCTGTAAGTCAGAAGTCCTGAATGGGTCTCACTGGGCCAACATCAGAAGTGGAAGCAGGCTGCATTCTTCCTGGAGGTGCTATGTTTCCCAGATTTTAGAGGCTGTCCCCCATCCCTTGGCTTGTGACCCCCTTCCATCTCCAAAGCCAAAGCCAGCAATGGCCATTTGAGTCCACCACATCACTCTGACATGATCTCTTCTGCCCACCTCTTCCCTATTTAAGGACCCTGTGATTATATCCAGCCTACTTGGAAAATCCAGGATAATCTCCCTATTTTAAGGTCAGCTGGTTGGGAAACTTAATTCCATTTGCAACCTTAATTCCCCCTTGCCAGGTAACATAGCATATTCATCCAGGGATTAGGATGGGGACATCTTTGGGGGGGTCATTATTCTGATGACCATGGATATGGAACAAGGATTAATCTTATTTTTATGAGCTATTGCCTGTAGAGCATTTGGCCACTTTTGGACATATGGCAACATTCAATAAGGCAAAGTTGGAGTGCTGATGTTTCCAGTATTATCATGTCACGATTTTTCCTACTTTACAGGAAGTAGAGAAAAAATGAGTGTGCTTCCAGTAGGGAATGAGTTGTTGAGCTCAATATGAAGAATTATTAGTCATCATATCTGTCCAAAGCTAAGAATAGCTATGCCATAAGATGTCCCTGTCACTGAGATTGTCCTCACAGCCTGGACAATCAATTGATGGGACATTGTAGGGAGAATTCTCTTATCTGAGCAGCTGCTCCTTCTAACCCTGAGATACCATCCTTCACTGGCTCCACAGAATTCCACAAGAGTTGTAAGGTCTTAGAACTTTTACTATTTTTCTCATAGTTTTCCCTCTACTCTTTTCAATGTTATCCCCTGCCCCTGTCCAATACTGATATACTCCCTTCATAAACATGTTGAAAGCTTTACAGTGATTAGCAGGTTTACCATTGGTTTGGGAAATGGGCTATTGGGCATGCTGGGGCCTCAGTAATAGAGGTTGATGGGAAGGAAAAAGCAGCCAGGATCTGATGTAACAGATGACAAATGAGCTTCTGTTGTGTTTTCCCACCAAGGATTTAGTCTTACAGCGAAGCAAAATCCTAGGAAAATTAAAGTGGTAGGTGGTATTCAAATCAACTAGATGGATATCATTTTGGCCTTCAAATGAGAATGAGCCATGAGAAGTAATCTTCTTATCCCTGCCCTGCTATGATCTACCAAGTTTCTAGGGCAGGGGGTTTTGAAGTGCTAGGGAAGCAAACAGGGCCAACTTAGAAGGCTAAGGCTTAGAGCTGGGCTTAACTTCTCACAGGATACGAGAAAGCAAACTCTAATGGAAGCTTGATCTTGGGGCCTGAGCCAATACAGGAAGGAGCAGGCATTGTTTGAACTGGGGGCTCCACAGACACCCAGGGTGTTCCCTGCCACAGTGAACAACAGGATTATTGAGCATGATCGAGGTGAGAGTACCCCTGAATGGTGGCTATGAGGCCAAGGCTGCTTCCCAGGATGGCCTCTGGGCCTATAGCCAGGGCCTTCCCATAGATCCCTCTGGGGTCAGCTTGGTAAGCTATAGTTTTAGTTATTAGGAAAATATCATAGATCATGGTATCTTCTGTGCAAGCAATAGTTCTCTATGCATGGTAGTCCTGGTTCATTTGGAAATGAAAACGAGGAGAGTTTTTGGTTTTCACATGAGCTTTGGGTGGATGCCACTGCAAACATGGAATGGTGGGGAGCAGGGCAAGGATGCTGAAGCGAATGGGTCAGTTACACAAAAGAAAAAATTGCTTTGCCAAAATATGAATAGTTTGCCCCACTTCCCCACTGATAAACATTAGGAGTATTTGGTCAGTTGGTTGGAATTCAAGTGTCACAAGCTGAAAACAAGGGTGAGGCAGACATCTCACATGATTGGGTAAATAAGCATGATGGGAATTGTAGCCAGCTTGGACATCAGGTCCTGCCCAAATTGGGTAGCACTGACTCAGCTTATCTGCTTGGTTGCCAGTTGGGGAACCGGTCCCAGTATAACTGAGTACTTTAATTTTTCAAAAGGAACTGTATATCTAAATCTTACGTGAAATCCTCCTGTATTTAAAAATTGATAAATATTTCACAAATATTAAAACCATTTTTAAGGTTAAAAGAAAAATTTCTGGTGACCTAGTAAGGCCCCTGGACCACCTGGTAACCTCTGGGTTTGCTGTTGATTGTAACCATTAAAGTCCTTATTTTAGGCTCTTAAAGGAATGGGAACAGAGATGCTTCTGAGTGAGAGAGAGATAAGAGGCACGGTGGATAGGGACAATTTTGCCTCTCTCTTTCTATTTCTGTACTTTCTCTTACAGCTTTCAGAAGCCCTTCTGCTTCAATCAACAAACATTTGCTGAGTGCATTCTAAGTTTCCGTCATCTTATAGAAAGTGACACAGATGACCAAGACATGGGCTTTCCTTTCAAGGAACTGACAATATAATGAAAGAGACTGAAAACAGGCTGAGGAAATATACAGAATAAAGTCATTACTGCTATATAATGAATAAATATTCAAGTGCTGGAAGACCTGGGAAGCATGAGGAGGAATATATTAATTAATAATTAATTATCAATTGGGGGAGGAGATGTGAGAGAGAGCTGAGGAAGCAAGTGAGTTTTTCACAGGAGGTGACATGTGTCTTAGGCCTTAAAGAATGAATAAAAATTAAGGAATAAATGAAAATGAGGAGGCATATCCTCTCTCCTAGAAATTTCCCACCGGTCTTTAAACATGATCAAATCCTTCCACCTGAAAAATCAAAACAAAACAAAGTCATTCTTGAACCAACTTCCTTGTCCATTAGTGCCTGTTATCCTTCCTCCTTTTCCAATCCGAACTCCTCCAAAGGGTTGTCTGCACTCCCTCTGTCTTTGTTATCTAGGCATGCTAATTGAGCATCCCCTTCTCTTTACTAAAATGTCTGATGGTAGGTACCTTGGTTTGCCAGAGCTGCTATCAGAAATACCATGCAATGGGTTGGCTTACACATTGGGAATTTATTGGCTCAGGGTGTTCCAGCTAAAAGAAGTCCCAAATCAAGATCTCAGTGGGGCTTGCTTTCTCCAGGATGACTGGCATTCTGGTTGGCGCTGTCTGCCAGCGATCCTTGGGATTCCTTGGCTTGTATTGTTTTCTCCTGTCACATGGTGCTGTCCCCGTCTTTCTGGATTCTGTGACTTCTGGGTCCTCTTTATAAGACCTCAGTAAACCGGATTAGGACCCTCCCTCATTCACGTGGCGACATCTTAACTACTAATATCATCCCCAAGAGGCCCTATTTACAACGGGTTCATACCCGCAGGAATGAAGATTAAGATTAAGATTAAGAACGTTTTTTTTTGAGTACATAACTCAGTCTGCTATGTAAAATTATCTCTGATCTTTGCTTCAACATCTCTTTTTCAGGGAAAGCTTCCACGTCATCTTCAGACATGGTCAGGTTTCCTGTTTAAGTGGAGAACCTTACATGGTATCATGATTACTTTTTTTTTTTTTTTTTTACCGGGAGGTCCCGGGTATTGAACCCAGGTCCTTCCATATGGGAGATGGATGCCCAACCATTTGAGCCACATCCGTCCCCCTCATGATTACTTTTTATCAGAACACAATAAGTTAATATTTTCCCCCCAGAAAAGTACTCAGTAAGTACCAGGTGAATAAATGTATATGCATCTTCTGCCATCTAAAATCCTTACCAGTCTGCATCCACTGTTATGGCCTATACTCACAGCTCTAGCCTGCAGAGTTTAATTTTTTTGAGTTTCTGAAGGTAAAAAATAATGATGATGAAGTAATCTGGGGGAGTAGAGGAGGCTATATATTGAAATGTTAACTCAAGCTGTAGACTTATATAATTGACTGTATATCATCCTGAATGACATCTTCTTGGACCAATTACGACAATTCTATGCCTTGTGAAATTGGCTCAGGCAGTCAGCTTGATTGATCCAGTATAGTCAGGAGGTTTACTGGAAGAAACAGCCCCACTGTACTGCTGGTACAGTGCTAGTGCAGCAGAATGTACAGCTACGATCCTTTGGGTGGCAGAGAGCAGTGCTTTCCAACTTTTTTTTTTTTTTAACTCTGATTCACAGTAAGAAATACAATTTCCATTGCAGCCCATGCACTTATAGTCATAGCACTGAAGTTAAAGTGTCATAAAACAATACTTGACCCTTATGACATGAGATACACTCCTTTTGCTATTGTATTCTACTTCACTTTTTGAAATACTGATGGTGAGCCACTAATTTGATTTCATGAACCATTAATAGGTCTTGATCTGCAGTTTAAAAATTGCTAGCTTAGAAGAGGGCCATTAAAAACATTTGCCAATAGTCACCTGTAAAGCTTCAGAAGAGAAGCCAGGAAGGATTGACACTCTTACCTCCTTACTTCTGGGTTGTATCACACCACTAAGACAGTCTTCCTAACTTCCCAACTTCCTAACTTAGCATGGTGGTTTGGAGCTGTATGTACCCCAGAAAAAATATGTTCTTAAACTTAGTCCATATGACTAAGTTTGGGTATGAACCCACTGTAAGTAAGATCTTTTAATGAGGTTAGTTCAGGTAAGGTTTGGCTCAACCCAGTCAAGATGGGTCTTAATCCTATTATTTGATTCCTTTATATTTGTATTCAGATCAAGAAGGAGAAAACCACGGGAAGCAAGAGCTGATGTCAATGGACACTGGAAGAGAAGGGAGAGGCCAGGAGAGACCTCCATATGCATTACCTTATGACAAAGGAGCTAAGGAGGAAAGATTGTGGGCAGCAACCTCAGAATGCCACAGTCTTTGGAGAGGAAACATTGCCTTGACGATGCCTTGCTTTGGACTTTTCCTTGCCTCAAAACCATGAGCCAATACATTCTCATTGCTTAAGCCAACCCCTTGCAAGGTATTTTCTTTGGCAGCCAGAAAACTAAAATACTTAGTAAGCTCCCTTTCTTCTTCTGCCTCAAACCTGGCCTTTGCGATATTTTCAGTCTTCTCTTCCTTCAAATACAACATGCCCATTCACCAACCCTTGATATAGGCAAAAGAAAAAAAGAAAAGAAACACTGGATTTGGATCTTGGCTCTGTCATCTACCATCTTCTTCATTAAATGAAGGTAGCTCAAATAAGATTATAAATGTAAATAAACTTGATAAGTTGTAAAACTAAAACATTCTTCTTATTATTTGACATATCAGAAATGGACATCTGATGGACTCAGATATGGGTATCTGATGAGCTCAAGACTGAGAAATATCCAAGGGTGAACACCAAATATTGAGGGAGCACAGTGAAATGAAAAGAATATGGACTATGGAGTGGAGCAAACATGGCAATTCAGATACTAGCCTTGTCTCTTACTAAATATAGCTATGAGACTTTAGAAAATTTATGTAAATTTTCTGAGCCTCTTTCTGATTTTTAGAATGAGGATAATAGCATTGACTTTGTGTATTGTTGCTGTGAGGATTACATGAAATAATGTATTCGGAGTACCTAGCATGTTGAATAATGGAAATTTAAAAGAAGATGCAGAATTCCAGAGAAGCCTTGCCTAGAGCAGCATTGTCTAAGAGAAACAATGTGAGCTACACATGTAAGTTTACATTTTCTAGTAGCTATAATAAAATCAATATTTTAACCCAATATATCCAAAATATTATTGTTTCAACATGTAGTACATATAAACAATTATTATTGACATGTGTTACTTTTTAACATACTAAAATTTTGAAATCCAGTGTGTATTTTAGAGTTACAGAACATCCCAATTCATACGCTAATTTTTAATAAAAAATATTTCATCTATATTTACATTTCATAAAATTTACAGGTGTAAAAGTAGACCCACATACCCAAGTTCTTCCAGACATTCTTGAATGCTTTTCAATAACTCAATAGAATATCAGTTTTTAAATGCAATCGCATCAAATAAAATAGACAAGTCAATTCTTCTGCCCCACTAGTCATATTTCAGTGCTCCATCTGTGACTATTGGACAGCACAGGCCTAAAGGAACACCCTCCTCTAAGCTCCACCTCAGCAGGATCTGGGAGACCTCTGCCAACCTTGATGGGGTATAAAAATAGAGAAGGTGTCCTCAAGAGGACAGCAAGATTGAGAAAGGCAGAATGTATAGAAGACGATCCAGAGCTGTTAAAATTCTCCATGGAAGCTCTAGGAGGGGAAGCAGGGATAAACAGGGTTTCACCTTCCCTCCCCTCCACTAGTCAACAGCCTTCTTCTCCCTGTATGAAAAGAAATAAGGGAGGCAGGTGGAGAAAGGGTTATTATCTAGTTCAAACTTCATTGCCTCCTGCCTTGAATAGGGACACAAAGCACAGCCATGAAGAATGAGTAATGACCTGGCTGATGAGGAAAATGGGCAGGAAACTAGTGTATGGGGAGAACATGGCTGGGGGAAGCTGAAGGGGGAGCAACATATTAATTGCCTGCAGAGATCATCAAGGAAGAGAAGAAAACGCTCACAGGGCCAAGAAACCCTGAGGAGGAGTCAAGGGATTAAATGCAGGAAAAGAAAGCATAAAATAAGTACAAAATAGGGGAAAGTTCCTGGGTGTAAGGGCCACCAGTCTGAGAAACAGAGTCTCCAAGGAGAAGTGGGAAAGCCTACACTTAGGGCATGAAAACCCAGCCAGGCATAGCAATGGAGGTAAAGGATCGTTCTGCCTTGCTCTGAAAGATAAGATAGACTAAAAATAAAAAAGGAATGATATAATTTTACTTTTGAAAGGGAGCTAATAACCTGTTACGACCATGGGCCTCACTTTATAGATGAGAAAACTGTGTTTTTATCACACTTTTAAATAGTGATGAGGTCAGGAATAGAACTTACAACTCCTAGTTGTCAGTCTGGTGTCCAAATAGTCCATATATCTATTGTTCTTCTGATTTTCAAAAAAGGTTAGTGACATTTGTCAGTAAATTTGTAAAGCATCATTACAGCATGTCTCATCCTTCTGTGATAAAAGAAGAATGTGAAACCTCAGGTTAGGTTATGGCTCTCTGGAGCTGTGTGGTCCAATACAGGAGCTCCTCGCCATTGTAGTTACTGGGCAAATGAAATGGGGCCAGTCTGAGTTAAGCTTTGCTGTAAGCACAAAATATACATCATATTTATGAGACATACTACCTAAAAAAGAATGTAAAATATCTCATTATAGTAATGTGCATTAAAATACATTTTGTATTGCTTGCATATTGAAATACAGTTTTTTTTATATGAGTTAAATAAAATATGGCAAAGTTAATTCCACCTTTAAAGGCATTTTATTAATGTGGCTACTAGAAAAACTTAAAATTACATGCATAGCTCTATTATTTTATTGGTTAGAGCTGATCTAGAAGATAGCATGAATAGAAAAAGAGTCTGATATTTTATTTCCAGGCTTTTCTAAAGCACAAGTTCATTCTTTGGCCATCCATAAGGTTTGAGCATGTGTTTAAGAGCCCCAAATTCAGGTTAATAAATAGCCCATGTAAATTAGCATCTATTCAAAAACCATTAAAGAGAAAAAAAAAATTAAGCCATTCCATTTTCATTGTTCTTTATTCTCACGATTGCTTAGTGAATTAGGTCCTTGAAAAGCCCAGTGTGCTTAGCCATAGCCATCCTCCATTTTTTCTCAGCAACAGCATTGTGTCGTAATGAAGACCATGAAAAAGCATTTCAGAAAATAGCCTCCAATATGAAGGAGCAATCAATATGCATGGTATGTACGATCAAGTTAGAGAAATGTGTAGGAGAGGCCCAAATATGTTTGGCCCAGTTAAACACATGCTTTCTGCTTGCCAGCTAACAAATCGCTTCTATATATTACATAAGACTAAATTAATACCTACCCGAAGACAGTTTATTGTGGATGATGGATCATGGGTTTGTTACTCATACATCCAGAGCAGGGCCCTGAAAATCATATCATCATTGCATTCCCAGGGAAAGAAATGAGTGTCACATCCTGACATGTTTATCATGGAGAAAGAGGGCCATCTACTTGCTCAGAGAATGCTGCTACCTCACGAGACAAATGCTCAGGGGTAAGAGCCGGTATTGACTGGCAGATGCCAGCAAGAGTAGGGTCTCTTGGGAGTGATAAGGAATGATCTGTCTGTATTCTACATTCTCTATTGTTAGGTTTTTGGGGCCTAACTATGAGTCTCACTTACCTTCAACAAACACAATCTAAGTCCTGTCTGCTCTACCTTGGAGAATAACAATGACCCATGGAATGAAGCTCCTACACATACTGCAGTCAGTGAGGTAATGCCAGCGGACCCAAACCCTAAAGGCACAAGTCCTAACATAAATGTAGGGGGTGAATGAAGGACAGATTAAACTGAAGGGACGGGCCTCTTTGGCCTATCTCCTGACAAACTGTCTGGCTGCATCAGCAAAAGTCAAGTGCAATCGATACTTATGAAACAACAACGCGGCCACAATCAGGGGCAGAGCAGAGTTGGAGTGCTATTACCATAAGTGGCTGAGTCGTTGATGTGACTGTGTATGTCATTTTGCATATCATTTGCATGTTATTTGGTGCAGCCTTGCCAATAAATAAACACAACTTATCAACTTGCACAACCTACCCTGACCCTTGTAACTACACATGGAGGAAAATAAACTAGACCCACAACGAATTGAAACATGAATAGTCCAGGTCCAGGGAGTAAGTGACTAACTTTAAGGCTGTCAGCCAGGGAGCATGCGCCCTGAGGGCAAGTCTGTGTTTTAGCCAGGTTTGTTTCCAGGCTTGCTTACCGGTTTCTTACGGTAGGCACTTTCTAGGTGTTCTGTAATGCTGACCTCAATGAGATATATGTGTATTTGCAGATATGTCTCTCTTTATCTCTGTCATGTTTATTGAGTGCATCCCATTTGGCTGGTAGAGTCGTAAGTGCTTTCTGTGTACTGTAATTTAATCCTCAAACAAATGGGGTCTAGGGTTTCAGATGATAGACAAGGCTCTGAGCACTTGTGCAAAGGCTTCAGGGCCAGACAGGTGGTTAGTTGCAGAACCTGGGTTTGAACCCAATTCTGTCAGACTTCACAGCATGAATTCTGTCAAATAAAAGACGAATTTTGAGAATTTAGAGAGGAGAGGCCATTTCTTTACTAAAAGGAGACAATTTGCAAATTGGGGAATGCTCCACGCTGAGACAAAAGCACTCCATTTTCCCCAGGAAAGAGGCAGCTTATATAGTAAATACAAAGAGGTTTCACAGAGAAAAATATGATTGGTTAAGTGATAACAATAAGGAAAGCAAGCCTTATAAAGGGATGGAAAACTAACAAACCTTATTTACCCCTGTTAAAAGTCCTGGTTTCAGGGAAATCAAGACCCAGATTTAAATAATGTTGGACTATCCTAGCATTTGTGCAGGTCAGAGAGTCTCAGATAACTTGTCTCATGAATAGCTTGTCTTATGCATGTGGGGACAATTTCAAGATGTATAGACAAGTCAGCTCTTACTTCATATGTATCGATGAGGTGGCCTTTGCTTTAGACACGTGTGGATAAGTTGTCACCAGGCCCTTGCCAATTCATTTAACAGTTCCAAGCCACTAAACCATAGTACTAACCCTAACCCATATACTATAACTTGATAACATTTATACTAGCTTTATATCAAATGATAAGAGTGAGCAATTTTTCCTTACCCTAGGGGTGGATTCAGGTTTTGTGGTTTATGACATTTAGGGGAGTGTCTTTAAGAAAAATGATTCAAATTTATGGATACAATTTTAGATAGAAAGTGAAACTCTTTAGAATGAGAAAAGAGAGCACAACAAATTAAAATATGACAAACATTTAAAAATGCAGAAAAATAATATATTTTTATTAGTTAACTATAGATGTATCATCCCTTTAATAATTTTTTTCTTTCATGTTGTGGGTGCAAAATCTCTTCATATGACAATAATTTCTGTAACTTTTTCTATCTAAATAATAGAAAGACAATTCATTATGTCCTCCAGCATGGTTGATCAAAATTTGCTTTTTATTCTTGATGGGAGACATACAGAGGATATCAACCTCACCCAGGGACAAGTACACTGTTTACAATACTGCTACAGGTTTATGGGCCACAAATACATACATTCTATGGGGGCATTTTAGTGGCATTATCTGCTTGAAAATCAATTATATTCTAACAGGAATGGGTTTCCATCTTTACCAGGCGTTCACAAGGATTGGATTGAATCTTCTGCTTACAATTTTAGATGTCTGATTATCAGAAGAATTTTACACAGGTTAACTTTTGGTTCAGCACATTTCAAACATTGTTTCTCTTCCATTGCCCACTAACATCTGGGGGGAACATAGGACCCATTCATTTATTTCATCTTAAAACCTTTAGCCTGCAGAGCAGGTGTAGCTCAGTGGTTGAGTGCCTATGCTGCATGTATGAGGTTCAAGTTGAATGCCTGGTACCTCCTAAAAGAAAAAAAATCTCTCCAGCCTGCATCTTGGTTTCATAACAGGTAGGTCAGCACAGTGAGCTGTAGTGATATTGCCAGAAGCCATTCCTACATGGTGACAGCTAAAAATGCTTTAATGTGGAAGTGACTGCAAATTACATAAGTCCATCCCACTCAACGTAAGTTAAATATACCCTGGACCCAACCTCCTGGATCCCCCAAATGACCACAACTACTCTGATGCCACCTAATAGGAAAGGAAATATGTCTGAGTGGATGGCAAAGCACCTGTAATGATTAATGTTAAAATATTCTATCTTTACAGAGTTTACAAAATTTTATGATCAAGTGAATATATTGTCAGAGTCCCTTCCAGGGCCATAGAGGGGCCATACCAAGCAAAGACCCTGAAGCTTAAGCTTCATGACTTTTGTGGTATATGTATTCCTGTATTCCTATTCTGCACAGCTTCAAAATGGCAGGAGTTTGTTCAGTTGGTTCCTGGCCATTCAGAGTTGATTGGCTCTATGGCCACAGGCTTGAGCCACATTGGCTACCTAAAAACCACCCCCACTACCCATTCTGTACCATCACATGACAAAATCTTTGATTGTGACTTATTTTCTTTTAATAGTGCCATCCCACTCAAGCCTACCTCCATCTCTATTTATTGACCCTATATCAATTGTTCTAAAACTTTTCAAGTATGATGACCCATTCATAGACCCAACAGATTTTGCTCACTGGTACTATTTCATAAGTATAGTTTTACCCCCAGTTTTAAGTGCAGCAAAGCAATCAGATCATTGCAGTGGCTACTTACCTGCAAGGAGCACTTTGTAGTATATGGGAGTCTCTAAATGGGGTCATTTGGAATCATAAATATCTGTGTGAGCAGAGCAGACTTTGCTGTGACTTGGGATAGTTGGTTGAGAGCAAGGCGCTGACCAATGTGAATTTAAGCTTGTGCTTCAGGCTTTGGAAAAAATGGGTTTGTGCTCTCCTGGGGAGGAAATGTATGGCTATCTTTCTTCTCCTGCCTGGCACTGCAAGTTGGCTTCATTTTAAAAATAGTGCTAGAGAGGGAGGGAAAAACGTAATGTATTCTTAAAATGTTTATATGTCAGCAAAATCCAGAAAACCATCCAATAGATTAATCCTCCTGCTGACTTAAAAAGGATGGATTTCCAGCTATAACTGAGATTGCGAAAAATTGATTTCCATGTTCCTTGTGACTGAATAAGATAAAAGCCACTGCCCTGGCCAGCTTCTCCCAACCTGGAGCTAGACTTCTGGAGGATGGGCTAATTGAAAAGGCACTTCAAATGCTGGCCTGTACCCTCTGAAGTGATATGAGAAAGAAATGTGGGCAGGTTGCTCAATTTCCAAGAATGATTTCTAGAATACTGATCATTCTTGCCATTTCTGGGTAAACTCCAGTCAAAGGTGAAAATGCTTTCTTTCTTGCTTCCTAAACTCTTCCTCATTTTCCCCACACATTCTCCTCTTTTTCCCTCCATTTTTTAACTTTCTCTTCCTTCCTCTGGGTCTGTTTTTATGTGAAGATGGTTACAAAATGAATGCACCACCTGGATTAGAGCTCTCCTATGACAGTTCTAAGTGGTGGTGAGCCATTTGCCTCTCCGTGACCTTAATTTACTCAATTAAAAACAAGAGGTGGCTTTACAATTAACAAAGCATTTCACGCACCTTATCTTGTATCATCCTCACCGGATTCCTGGGAGGGGCTAATTATTATCTTCACTGCTCTTAGACCCTCAGATGACTTGCAAGTGTCAGAGAGCCATTATTGCCAAAGCTGGGACAAGATCCCATATCTTATTCTTTATCCAATGGGTCTCTACTGAGTCACAAAATTAGCATTTTATTACATCACAGGTTGAATGAGAAGGTCCATCCAGTCACTCACTCATTCACTCATTCTTTCATTTCATAAATATTTTTTGAACACCTACAATGTGATAGGCTCTATTTTAAATAAAAATTTAGCTGTGAACTAGATCATCAGGATCTCTGCTCACAAGGAGCTTGTCATCCAGGGATATAATTGATTTGACTCTAGAGTTGAAGTACCATAGTTGATTTTAAATTCTGAAGGACATAAAATATTCCAACTTGTCTCACATCTACATAACACTGAAATGGCAAGTGAATTTTAACTGAAAACATGATAAAATAAGTTGACAAAACAGTCTTATGGACTGTATGGACATCCTGGATCTATGTGCTATTTAGAAATGTTTGATTTTTCCTGATTTTGATTTTATTTTTATCTTTATCTTTCACTGCCATTTCTTTTATGCTTTTTTCTCCTTCTCCTTTTAATCTAAAATTGTATCTCCTTTCTTGTTCTCCACTCCATCATCTATCTTCTATTCCAGGTCATTTCTATAGTAAAGCAATTGGTTACATCATTTTGGATCAGTCATATGATGCAATTTTCCTGGGCAATCAGTATAGTTGCTAAGCCATTTATTTGTATTTTCTAAGGAATTTCACAACACTCTCTAAAGCACATGGGCTCTGAATATTCATGGAGCTATCCAAATAGAATGAGACATTCTTAACCAGTAGGCTTAATCCCTTGAATTCTGCTATAAAACACCACCACCAATACCAATACCAATAGCAAAAGAAGTAGCTCTTTCTCTGTGCTAAATACTCTTTTGAGTGTATTACATTTAACCAATTAACTTCTCAGGACAATCCTTTGAAATATGTACTATTTTAACTTCTACTTTATAGATGGGAAAACTAAGTCACAGAGAGAAATAATTTGCCCAAGGTTACAAACAAGTGAATGGAAGTGCCTGAATTCAAACCCAAATATTCTATCTGCAGAGTTCACTTTCAGCTATGTACCATATGGCTCTCATAGAACAAATTAGATACCAATTACTCAATTGACAACTTCAGCAAATGGCATTTAAACTCTCAGGCCAGCCTTCCTGAGCACCCAGACTTATACTGCAACCCATGGGTATGTTACACCTTCTCGGACTTTATTAGACTCTCACCACTTTAACTTACAAACTATTAGGAAAGATGATGGCAACCTGGATTGGCACGTCTTAACCATTTCCATTGTGGGTGAACCCTCCATTGGAAGACTGTTATCTTGCTGTGCATTTTATATGTGCATGGAAAGAAAGAGTTGAAGAGTATTGCTTGTGGAGAAGGGAGAAATGGGGTAAAGTGAACCTCAGAGCGGTGGTTATTTGTGAGTGGGTAGCTGTGATGACAAGGTTTGCTTTTATGGCTTCTTGGTGGGTGTCATCAATGGGGAGATGCTCCCATAATGATAGGGATGTGGTGTGTGTGGAGGCGTCTGTGGGTGGGTAACTTGAGGATAAGCATGTGACAGAAAGAAAAACCCTAGAGGCACATTTCATTCCTCCTCTCTTCCTTACCTCTCCACACTTCTCCTTCAACCCAAATGTCTGCAAGGTTGCAGTAGAAAATGAAATTGAAATGGTTAAAGTTGTGGAGAGGAGTTTTTCTCTTTTGAAACAGTGCAAAACCACACTCATGCAACCAGTTTCCCTATATAAGTCTATTTTAAAAATGATTACAGGGTTTCCATAGCCATTCCAGCATCAACTGCTGGTTTTGTTTCCTCGTCATCAGTAAACTGTTGGCAGGATAGTGCACCAGAGGTATATTTTTTAAAGGGTATAATTGCATGGCACAGAAATTATCACTTTCTTGACGATGGGTTTCATTGGTCTCTCCCTTTGAGACTCGGTTTGGAAGCTGGGTTTGTCAGTCCCTCCAAACACATACTGCATTGTGTGTGTTGGTCTCGCAGTACATCATGCTGGCAACCACCAGGCAGAGGGTAGCAATTAAACCCACACAATAGGCATCAAGGGATGAGGAGAAGACACTGTGTTTAAAATAAACGAACACAAGAAGCACAGCCAGATTCCGTAAGGAGGCTATCTGAGCAGTGTGGTGAGCCAAGATTGGGCAAACTTTGCAAAGAAAATTGGGAAATTTCCCATGGTGCCAAGTCATTAGGCCACAGCTAAGACTTCCTCCTTCCCAAAGGAGCTACCATAGGACACCTTCTCCAGGGCTAACCTTCCCTGGAGCACAGAAACCTAGGAAGGAGGATTTGTAGAACTATGCTCTTTTCCCTGCTGGGGCTCAGAGGTTATGCAAATTTAAAATGATTTGGCAGCTATTTGATAAAGACAAGCCTGATATGGCAGGCATAGGAGTTTTAGTTTATCCTTGGAGTTAGGGGACAAACCAAGCAGAAGTAAGTCTCTGAAATATAAGCTATTAAGTATCAACACATTATAGGGAAGATGGTCTATTGGCACAAGTAACTGACTCTCAAGAGGTAGTTGATAAATATAATGATGAGATTAAGATACTCCCCAAACTCTACTAGTAGAACCAGGAAAGCTCTCTGTCTAGACAAAAGACCACAATGCTTCCAACTGTAATCTAGATGACTAGCATAGTGCCTCGGTACTGAAATACAGCTGGTGTTTAGAAACGAAAGCTCATAAAATAATAACCAAGGAGAGCAACCAGACTTTCTAAGATAGTGCTAGGTAGAGTGCTAGTAAAGAGAACTGCAGAGCAAATAGCATTGTCTGGGGAAAAAAGACATTGGGAAGCTAATTAATTGAAATGTCCATAGACAGAAGAAGGGCATTTCAAATGGTTACCTTAACTTGATTTAGAAAAAAAAAAAAAAAAAAAAAAAAGATGCTGAACATATCTAGCTTCAAAATCTGTTCTAATCAAGCAATTTTCTGATCTGTATTTTCTGGTCTGACCTACTAGAAGACAGAGTCCTAAGAACATTTGTTCATTCACACAAATAACATTTTTAAATATCTCCATGTGCCAGGTACTTCATAATGTGAAGAGACAGGATCCATTAGAGAGTTACACAATATGGATTGGGAGGACAGGGAGAAGGCACTTTATCCAGTTGGGGGTGGGGAGGAGTCACGGAAACCATATGGGATGATGGGAGATCTGAATTTATCCTTGAAAGGTGAGGATTGGAGATGATGAAAGAGGATTAAGGTTGTAAGACAGGGTTGGCATTAGGTTTAAAAGAGGAGGGGAGTGTATTCAAAGCAAATGTTAAAAACATATGTACTCTAAGGAAGACATTGGAGAGCATGGTGTGTTTGGGAAAAATTGAAGCATTACTTAATATTATTGGGTGCGAGGAGAGGTATGAAAGGAAATGAGGTGGAAAAAGGTTATGTAAGGAAGTGCCTTATTAGCAATTTGGATTTTATCCTGTAGGCAGAAGGGAGCTATTGCTAATGTTAAGCAGGGGAGTAATGTGGTTCAATTTGCAATTTAGATGATATTTCCATACATCTCTCTCATTCCAAATGAATAAAATTCTTGTTTGTGGATTTGGTAAATGCAAGTTTCTTAGTTTGCTTGAGTCCAAGATATTGATGACCTTTTGGTGGACTGATAAAATTGAATTTCCAGAATTGAAAACTTGAAGGCTGGACCCTGGACCAGTGATAACCCTTCACAGAGTTATTGTCACGCGTGAGGCCTTGCCAGAACGTGTCATCTGATCTCTCTTTGACATCTTTCTATCTGCTAAACCTTGGGTGGAAAGGGAATTATGCAATTAAACATTTGAAACATCGTGACACATCAGTAAGAGATTACAGTGTGGAAATTGTCCATAGGAAAGGGAGAGTCTTACCGACTCAAATTTCTTTTTAAAAAATTTTTTCTTTATTTTCAAAGAAGCTTTAGATTACATAAATGTTACAAAATGTTACATAAAAAATATAGTGGGTTCCCATATATCCACCCTCTCCCCTTCTTACACTTTGCCCCTTTAGTGTAGTACTTTTGTTACAATTGATACAAATATTGAAGCATTGCTACTAACCATGGTTTATAGTTTACCTTATGGTTTACACTTTGTACTGCATAATGGCTTGTATCCATCATTGTAATATCATGCAGAACAATTCCAATGTTCCCAAAATGCCCCATGTTATACTAATTCTTCCTTCAGAAACTCTGGTTACCACTGTCTTTATATTAATATTACAAGTTCTTCCATTACTAGAATAATAAATCTACTTTGGTCCATAGTTGCAGTCCTCTTTGTATCTGTTCATTCCTCCTTTTTTTTTAAAGATTTTATTTATTTATTCATTTATCCCCCCCTTGCTGCTTGTGCTCGCTGGGTCAGCTAACCACGCCATGCGGGCGGACTTGCCTTCACCAGGAGGCCCTGGGAACCGAACCCGGGACCTCCCATATGGTAAACGGGGGCCCTACTGATTGAGCCACAGCCGCTTCCCTCATTCCTCCTTTATATTTGTTCATTCCTCAATATTGAGGATTTTGGGATGGTGATGCCCACTCTGTTTCTCATTAAGAGGAGGCTTAGATCCCATGGGGCAGATGGATGGAACTGTCTTGCTTGCAGTTGTAGATACTCTTTGCTTTTGGGGATGGGTGTTGTTCCTCATCATCATTTTGTTAGTGGTCCTTGGCCAGTCTGATGAACTGGAGAGTAGGTGTTGGCTGCAACTCTGCTGAGATTCAGGGCTCAACTAGCATATGAACTGCTGGAAGATTTAAGTCTCTGGGACATATATTTAATGGGTATAGTGCTAATTACAGGCTCAAATAAAAGGGGCAGAAGAACCATTTGTAGGAAAATTATAAATAAGTCTAACACGGAAACATTGGAGAGATAGTTTATCATATATTCCAAGGTAATGCCCACTGATGGGGTGCCGATTTCCTGGGGTTGTATGATCTGCTTATAGTGCCTAGATGGCTCTAGAGCCTGCAAGAGCACCCCTGCACTGATTACTGTGGCAGTCAGTGAGATCCATCTGAGATGTGCATAAGCATAACCTGTGGAATGGCTTCCTGACTCACTTTGAAATCTCTTAGCCATAAAAATCTCATTTGTATTTAGCATTTCCCCCTTTTGGTCAAGGTCCTTTTCCAAATGCATTGCTAGTTGGTGCTTGGTAATAATCCCTCAGTGCCAGGGAGGCTCATCCCCAGGAGTCATGTCCTGCACTAGAATGAAGACAGTGAATTTATATGCTGAGTTTGGCTGAGAGAGAGGCAACAAGGAGGTTTTCAGGAGGTAGCTCTTAGGCAATATATATATATATATATATATTTTTTTTTTTATTATGGGTAAAAATCAAAATTCTCACAATACATACAAACATTTGCAAAATGATATATAAATATATATGCATATATGTGTATTTGCTTACAAAAATGTTGTGTATATATATATATATATACATATATTTTAAGAGGTGCTTAGATTACCAAAAATATTACACGGAACCCACTGGGATTCCCATGTTGCCCACCTCCCACACCTCCCATCACATCCCACACAAACATCTCCCACAGTGTGGCCCACCACCCTCAATGAACTTACACATCCTGGAGCCTTGCCACCAACCATAGACCACAGTTCACACTGTAGACCACACTCTCTCCCACTCAGTTCTGAGTGGTGTGTGCTGATTTAAAATGGCCTACATTCGTTGCCACAACAGTACTCAGGACAACCTCCAACTCCCAAAGAAGCCCCTGTATTTCAACTGCTCGTCCCCTCCCTACCCCAAAAGTGTCAAGTGGCCACTGGCTCCACCTCA
>JAKSZT010054304.1:2254921-2320828 GCA_026826555.1 Tolypeutes matacus
ATCCGCGCAGATAGATGTCCCAAGCCTCTCACTCCACGCGTGCACAGCACAGACCCCCGGGCAGGACCCCGTCCCAATCCGCCTTGCTCTGGGAGCTTGCAGTGTGCGCCCTCCTACACCAACGCCATCTTGGCCCTCTATCAGGCAATATATATTATTAGGTTAAGTTTAAATTTCACAAGAACAGGGTTCATAAGTACAAGCATTAATATTAAGGGCCTGGCATATTAATCTGTTCTCTTTTGCTAGACACTGCCCATGTACTCTAGAGATTCTTGTCACTCTATGAGAGAATGTAGCAGGACTTTTCAGGATGGGATTTCAATATTCCTTCAGTTATTGTGTGGTTCTCTATCCACTGAGACAACACTTCATGACCAGATGAGCACATTCATATTCCACAGAGGTGCACCCCTCACCACGCATCCCCCCATTGCCTATACCCTGCACCATCAACTTTCTTTAAAAAAAAACCTTTCCTCTCTTCTGAACTTTTAAAAGACTTCTCCTTGAGTAGGACATTTGGCTATAATTAATAAAATGTCATTAATTAAAAAGATTGCTACTGATGGTCAAGACTATTTCACTATTCATGATTTCACTTCTTTTTTTCAAGGCCTTTTAACAATTGGGTTTATCCCCAGGTTTGTAATAGTTCTACTCTATTTGTTTTAAATTAATTTACCAATTGTCCTATTCAGGGTAACATCAAACTAAACTTTCTGGGGAGATGATAAAGTGGCAAATAAGATCAAACACAAACAAATTGGGGCCTATTTCATGTGGAGATTGAAATTCATAATTCAATTAAAATAGACTTTGTAAGACATTTACTACATGCTCAGATAAGAATAGTATAAGACAATACAGGGGCTTAAAGCTTCAAGATAATGAAATTCAGAGAATAGAAATAGGGTATGAAATGTGTTCAGGAATACAGAGGAGACTGCAGCATGGGAGACGGAATGGGGAGTAGGTGGAATTTAGATATAGAGATGAGAAGGTTCCAAGTATGATGAACAACATGAGTCCAGAAATACATTTTCTGAGAATTTGGAAGATAATGAGCTCACTGTGGCCTAAATGGAGCAGGGGTTTGTGATGAAGAGGTCCTAAAGCAGACATGGCAGCTTGTAGTCATAATTATATAACAAGACAATGCTGTGGAGTATGTTTTTCAGCATTTTAACTCCATCTCCACAACCCCATCTACCTAGTTTCATTGTCAAGTAGGGCTCTGCAACCTGCCTCTGAGCCGTGTATGTGCACACAGATAAACGCACATGGAGGGCAGAATTGCAAGCACAGGTTATGTGAATCTAGAATAGGCCTGCAGTTTGGGTGATAGAGCTCATAATTGATAAAGAGCCTTAATTCCACTGCATGCTCATCTGAACCATGTCAGAGCAGCATCCTGTATGACGAGCGGCCCAGAGGAGTAGAGTGGTAGAAAGATCTACATAGAACTCTAGAGCCAGAAGAGACGTAGAGCCATTAAGTTCAACACTCTCATTTTACAGATGAAGAAACAAAGGCCACAGCAAAGTTCAGTAATTTGTTTAAGTCACATAGAGACAGAACTGGGACTAAAGCCCCGTTCTTCTATCTCTCATTTAAGTGCTCTTTTTACTACATCACACTGTCATTTTTTGAAGAAAAAACACTTTAAGATGTGATCCCACTTTCCTTTTGCTGAAGCCACTCTTGAGTGTCTTCTGCTAAATTTAGGTTGTTTTCCTATGATGTTCATTAATTATAGTAGTTTTAGGCCTGTAGAGAACACACATTACTCCCATTATCTTGTTTTTCAGGGACAAATAATACTATCCTTTTATGTGCATATGATGCTTTGCACATCTCAAAACATTTCTATATATATTTCTCCATTGGATCAAAATAATTCTGTAAGGTAAGTTGGACAGCCATTGCTCTCTTTATTTGACCATTGAAGAAAATGAGGCACAGAGTTTAGTGACTTTCTCTTGGTCACATATTGAGACAGTGATGACAATGGAACTGAAAGACTCTTGATTCCAAAAACTGATAGAGGAAAACCAGCAAGAAGAAACAATAGTTGGATGTGGGACAAGAGCTGCTCACTGTACCCAAAAGTTCACATTTTGTCAATCTTTGCTATTGTATGCTTTACCAGAGTTTCAAAGCTTGAACCATGTAGATGTCGACAAGCTACAACAGCCCTAGTTGAGTTGTCGTTGTTGATCATGCTGCTCACTTTATACTATGCCCAAGAAGAAAAGCTCCAAGGCTGATGGAAAAGGACAGGATCAGTCACTGTATTGATGTGACTGGGCTGAAAAAGATTCAAATAGACATGATCTCTCTCTGGAGACAATTAGAAAACAGAGTTGGGGACCATTTGCTGCATCTCTCTCTGTTTTCAAATATGGCTGTTTAAATTTGAATTGAATGTGTTTGGGGAATTTCTACAAAGGGAGCCACTTGGAAGCCTGCCGTTTCTTGTTATCAGTCATGTTTTATTATTGAGAGGAGGAACACCCAGAGGAACTTTAGAGCTCAGGCACAGGCAAAACCTGGGAGGACTCATGCATACCATGCCCTTAGTCCCATGACATCCAAACTCACACACTTCAGCCTTGAAGACAAATTTAAGATTCGGTACAAAAGAAGAAAACCCCAAAATATTTTAAAGGGGCATCGCCGTAAAGGTGAAATATAAGTGTCAATAAAGGGACTTATTCAACTCATATTTATTAAGCACTCACCATTGATCGTCACTGTATGAATGACAAGTAATCAGAAGAATCAGACATGACGGTAAGTCGACAAGTTGTAAACTTAGAGTATGCTTATATTAACTGAAATATGTTTAAATTAATTGAAAACCAAGTGTGGAATTCAAGTCTATGAACTGCTGAACAAGGAGTGCAGACCAGAGTTGTGAAAATATAGAGATGATATTTAAGTGACTCATTAATTTAGACAGAAAAAAATAGTCAGCTTTAAGGAGCTAGGGAAGGTAGTAGCTACGGAGGAAAACAGAGGATTCTATATACAGGAATGAATATATTAGTTGCTTAGGGGCATTAGCCACTTTTTCACTTTTCATTGTGCTGGAATTTGTCTTCCCAAACAAAATATATACAAATGGTCTCCATTTGCCTTTCCAGTACCTAAGCCAGCTCTGCCTGGTATAGGCAAGTCATTTGAACTCTCTGTGCCTGAATTTTTCCATCTGTTATAAAGGGAATTATAATATATAATATACTTCACGTATATATCTCTAGGTTTTTTGAAAATTAGCTTCAATAATGTGATGTGAATAATGTCAATAATGTTTAGTGAATATCCTTTCAAATGTACTAAGAACTATAAAATTATGAGGAATTATTACTAATCTTCCCATGTAAATCTATAAGAGGTACCCAGGCTATCTGGTTATGACTGGGATCTGCAGTTTCAATTTGATTTGACCACCCCAATAAGAGATAGACTTCATCATTTCTTTATTACAGTATGTGTCTTTTTGCCAAGTATGAGGTTGGGCAAGGTTTAACCAAATGTAGTGATAGGTATTAACCCTTGGAATGTGGTTTTAATAGCCAATAGGTATTTATAATTGATGTGCAATAACTCAATTATGCACATCTCCTTAAATTTAATAGGCCCAGTTAAGGTAAGATCATTAAGCACCCAATTGAATGTTAAACACATATATTTGAGGTTTAACGACTGTGCAGCAGATGCAGGATGGATTATGGGATTGTTAAAGGGCATTTAAAAAGTTGTTAATATTGTGGGGATATTTAATTAATGTTTTATACAATCTATCCTTTGAAATCTGCCCAAAATGCCACGTGAAATCTGCTCAGGGAGCAGGAGCGTAATTGACAGCGTTACTGTTTAAACAGAACCACACTGAAGGAGAACACAACAAAACAGCCCTCTAATTAGCATGAGAAATGACAACAACACAACAAAAACCACTGTGTGTCACCAATGACAGGTGCAGCAAATAACAAGGCTGATGAAAGATTTTGCAATTAAAGGTTCTGCTATGAAGATTAATGGAGTATTATCTTAAATTAATGTAAGACAGGTTATCGCAAGCAAGTTTCTGCCTTAAAAGCTTCCCTCCTTTTCTAGTACTCTTCCTTTAATTTGTTTCTAGGCCTCTGAGTCCTCTTTATTATACCCCAATGTCCAAATGACTTTTTACTTCACAGTTTCTCCCTTCTTTTTCTGCCTGCCCATGTGCTACCTTTCATCCTTTAGCACTCTCTTTCTCTTTTTCTATTGGAAGGTCGAAATAAAATGGCTCCTCAGTGTCAGTTTAACATCTCCTATACTCAACATCTCAGTAAGTTCTCTCAATCTACTAAGAGGGTGGTTTAAATTACAAGTTAGCCTACTTGAAAGTGAAGGATCACACAATTTGCAATATCGAAGGTGTCCTTCTTGTTTAATTTCTCTTTTTATTGGAACATTTATTTTTGTTGTTATGAATTCACCATTCATTCTCTCAGTAAATATGTATTGAGTGTCTACTATGTGCCAACCAGTATTCTAGGCATTGGGAATAAAGCAGTAAATAAAATAGGCAAAGTGTCTATATTCATGAAGTTTATATTCTAGTTGAAGGAGACAGAAAATAAACACAAAAGCAAAAGTATGGAAGATGGTGATAGATGCAATAGAAAACATAATGCAGAGAAGTGATAAAGGGAATGCCAGGGGTGGCGGCTGCTATTTTGAATAGAGTGGTCAGAGAAGACCTCACTGATAAAATGACATTTAAGCAGAGACCTGAAGGGAGTATGGTGAGGAATAGTAAGGAGGACAGTATGCCTAGACCAGAATGAATGAGGAAGGAGATAAAATTGGAGAATGGGTGGGTAGAGTAATTGCTTAGGGAGTTATATAGAATTTCAGGACTTTGTTTTTTTACTGTGAGTGTTATGGAAAGTCACTGAGAATTTTAAGTATAGGAGAGACATAAGCAACTTAAATTTTAAAGCCATCACACTGGCTGCTTTGTTGAGAACAGACTGTAGTAAGCCTGCAGAGGAAGTAGGAAGAGCAATAAGAAGCTGTTGCAATAATAGAGGAGAGAGATGATGGTAGTTTGGACCTGGTTGTTTGTAGTGCATGGAGTCAGATTTTGGAAGCACTTTAGAGATAGAGCCAACAGCATTTGCTGACAGATTGGATGACTCCAAGCTTTTGGGACTGAACAACTGGAAGTCTGAAATTGCCATTTACTGAGGCTATAAGTTTGATGGGAGAAATTAAGAGTTTGTATGTGGCCATGCTAATAGGAACTATTAAGCAGGCAATTGAATACAGAAGTCTGAATTTAAGACAAAATATCCAGGATGAAGATACACATTTGGAAATTATAAGCATATAGATGGTATTGAAAACCAGGAGATAGGCTATCACCTATGGGGTGAATGCTCATAGAGAAGGAGGGAGGCCTGAGAACTGAGCCCTGGGGTTCTCCAACCTTCATAGGTTGGAAGGATGAGAAGGAAACGGCAAAGAAGACAGGGAAGGATCAGCCAGGGAAAAAGGAAAAGGACCAAGAAGAGAGGGAAGAAAGTTCAAATGGAAGAAAGTGATCAAGTGTGTTAAATGCTGCTGATAGGATGAGTCAGATGAGAACTGAGAAATGAGAAATGTGTATTGGTTTTGCAACATCACTGGTGACTTTGTCAGGGGCTATTTCAGTGAGATCCTGGGTTAAAACCTGATTGACATGTATTAAAGTGAGAATGGAAGTAGAAGAATGGGAGATAGTGAGATTATAAACCTCTTTGGAGGACTGTTATTGTAAAGCAAAGCAAATAATTGGAGTAGTAGCTGGGAAGGGATGTGAGATCCAATGAAAAAAATGTTAAAGATGGGAGATATTATAGCATGCTTTTATCCAGAATAGAGGAAACTTTTATGATGCAGGACAGAGAAGACACTTTGCTAGAGGATCACCTTTCACTAGGTAAGGGAATAAGGGGCCTTTACACAAGCTCTGGGGTTGGCTGTAGATGTGAGTCCATGGTTATAGATAAGGGGAGGTTGGTAAATGTGAGAGTGAGAGAATGTGAACTTCTTTTTCTGTAGTTTTTTTCTTATTTTTATTTTTTTTAATTAATTATTTTTATGTTTAAAGAAGCTTTAGATTACATAAATGTTACATAAAAAATATAAGGGATTCCCATATGCCCCCCTCCCTCCCCCTCCCACACTTTCCCACATTAACAACATCCTTCATTAGTGTGGTACATTTGTTACAATTGATGAACCCATATTGAAGCGTTGTTACTAACCATGGATCAGTTTTTATTATTATTGTTGATGTAAAGGCAGTGGCCACCAGAGGTTCTGAGACGGGAGAGGGAAGAATAGGTGTAATATGGGGGCCTTTCTGGGACATTGGCTTTGTCCTGCCTGACATTGCAGTGACAGATACAGGCCATTGTAGACTTCTAATTGCTTTTATTTTTCAGTCATATAGGGATTAAGGCCATCAGCTAAAAATGAAAATGAGGAAAGAGGTGTTAGGACAGGGTTGAGAGGTGGGAAATAGTCATGAGGAGAGAGCCAAAGGAAATATATGGGGGAATGTAGGATTGCTGAGTGATGTTAATAGTCCACTTGAAGTCTGTGGTTATAAATTTTAAAGTAAGAGTAAGCAGCCTGGTTGTGCATTTTTCTCAAATCATATTCATCTGGGTAAGTGCAGGTGTAGAGTAGGTAGAGGGTTGCATTTAACTGGGTTTGGGTTTTATGAGAGGTCAGTATAATAAGGGGGGTCAATGAAGGTGAGTGTGTAGGCAATTATTAGATGATTAAATAATTGATAATAAAATTTAAGGTGGGTGTGGGAGAATGTGAGAAAATGAGGGAAGTAAAGGACAATTAAAAGGTGGTAGGATCTTTGTGTTATAAGTCCTGGTGGAATGATAGAATTGTTGGAATCAGGTTCAAGGGGAAGTGAGCTGCATAAATAGAACGTGGTGGTTAGACAGTAGCCAAGCTGTCTGAAGATGACTGGAGTAAGGAAGCATAGCCGGGTGGCATATTCTGATGGCATGGATTTCATCACTGGGAGAGGGGCTGTTATAGTGGTCTGGACTAGAAGTAGCAAGATGAGCAAGAAGAACGTCTAGGCCACCTAGTGGTGTTGGGGAGGGGACGGAGAGGAAGGTACACTGCCTCAACTGGAAGGGACTACAGGGGAAGCAATGTCCTCAGGGGAGAGAGAGTTTGACTTAGTGTAAGAAGAAGATACTTTGAGAAGAGGATATTTATTCAGTCACAAGGGAATATGGTGATGAGGGATCAGAAGTTCCAGAGAGTAAAAAAGAAAGGTGTTGGGAAATGGATCCTATTAGGAACATCCAGAGAAGTCTGGCTATGGGGATTAGATCATAGGGAGTGAAGGACAATATGATGTCTCCTCAAATCTTCCAGAAACAATAATAAAGGATTCGTTCTGATGGCCTCCATGACAAATGGTGGTGGTGAGACTGTGGTTAGTTTTGGAGGTGGGGAGAGGAAAAGGGGTGAAATCTTACCAAGAGAAGATGGAAGTCTGAGCCTTCCTCTTCATGCCATTTATGTATTCCATAATCTATGGCTTGAACGACTGCAAGTTTTGCTTGGAATTGCTGCTCCTCGTACCTCTAGTCCTCCACCTTGAGGCATTCTAATGACCTTGTTCACAAGTGCTCAAAAAGTAGAAGCCAATTATTGCCACTGTGGCATCTGGGCAATGAAGGGGCTGCAGCAGCATCTAAAATGGGGGAATAGAGGAATGAACAAAGAATTCAAAAAGAGACCCTGCTGGTGGCACTTTGGGTGGGCAACAGGAACAATCACAGGCCTCTAGGGGGCAGTAACAGTCACCAGTGCCACTGAGCAGCGGTATTAATCTCCCAGGACCAAGGAGTCATGGTAAGGAAACAGCATGTTGCAGTTGAAGCCAAATACCATTGCAAGGAGATTGGCACTCACTACGGGTAATGCCAATCTCCTTGCAATAATAGTTGTCTCCAAGGATGGTTTGGCCTGGAGAAAAATGGCTTTATGTCTGTGTATGTGAACTTGCATGTTGCAAGTGTCTAACTCTTATCATAAGGCAGGGTAGTTCTGTGATTTGAGCCTTTCCTTCTGCCTTTGCCAAGATACACAGTCGGCCACCAGGAAAGAAGTCAAAGTCCCCGAGTGCCCTTTAGCCTGAGCCAAACTGTCTCCCCCAAGTTGTCGTACTTTAATCTTTAGACTTCCCACACTTACCATACTCACCCTTAATCCAGATTACTAATACAGCAATATAGCATGGCCAAGGAGTCCCGTTACTTCATCAGCAACACAGGGATCTTTTTTTTTTTTATTCCCTGATCAAATGATATTCAGTTACATGTCATGAAAACCAGCATCAGCAGCTTGTGTCATTTAATAAAACCTAAAGTTATAAGTGTCCTGAATAGTTCCCTTAGAAGCTATTTTAAGTGGACAGCCCTTCTCCAGAAAGCCCCATGAGTGCAGAATAACAGAAGTTAATTTTAGTAGGCACTTTTTAACCTACATTTGGGGACAAAAATGCCAGGAAACCTATTATGTAATTGAAGCAAAAAGAAACCCTCTGGGTGTGACAAAATACTGTCTGTCTTAAGTTACTGCAAATGGAAAAATGATATACTGAGGAGCTTAGTATTTGAGAAGTCCAAACGTGAGGAACTTTATTTGCTGAGAAAGCAAATGAGGGCACCTGGATGTTAAAGAACACTTGACAGTCAGCAGCCAGGCATTGAATGTTCCCACTGAGCATTTATGGTTCCAAGTTCAATCAAGCCTCCCATTGGAAACAGTGTTTCCACACAGAATTATGAAGATCAAAATTCTATTTCTCTCATGTGTTCAAACAACTAAGAATCCCAAATCTGCCTTAGGCTTGAGCTCTTTACTAACCAGAGGGACTGGCCTAAGGGGATCAAAGCATTACTGTACCAACCTTGCCCCATTCAGTATTGGAGTTGATTATCTTCAGTGATAGTTGGCCCACCTGTCCTCCTGCACTGCCACCTTCTGTGACATACCCCTTGTTCCTGGCTTCCTGACTCTTTCTCAGCCCTCTGTGGCTTCTTCAGCCAACCTGTAGAATGCCAGCTTTCCCACTCAGCACCTGTATAATTTCAGCTGGGTCACAGGGTCTTTCTGAAACTGTTTCCCACCTATAAAATGAATTTGAAAATAACTACTTCTCATCGTTGTTGAGAGAATCAAGTAAGAAAAGTATATGGGTGTTTTATATATTATAATACTCTGAATAAATATAAATTAATCTTCTCCTTGAATGACTTTATAACTTCCTTGAAAACCATACTGGCATGATATTCTGACCTTAGTTTACTCTCTGCTTGAATTTAGTAACGAGTTTCTTCCCTGATGGAAGTGGATTTCCCTGGCAACTGTGGTTCTCTTGCCCCACTCCCTGGAGCTGTGCTAGGTAGAATTTGCATTCCTCTGCTGCCTTGGCCTCCATAATCAGTCCATTCGAGGTTCCCTGAAGCCCTTTGTAATGGGCACTAACATTATGTGTCCTTCTAAAGATTGTACAATACCATCAACACTTGTTATAAAAGAAAAGGACATGCTAAAAAATGATGTAAAGAGGTGTGACAATATATCTTAGGATCTTCTTTCATCTTATTTCATTGGAGATCCACCACAGCCTTTGAGTTAGGGAATATTATTCCAGGATTTTACATGAAAAACTGAGACTTCTTGTACCATCACTAAAATCAGTTGACTATACTTGTGAGGGTCCATTTATGGGTTTTCTATTTTGTCCCATTGATCTATATTTCGATTCTGTTGCCAATATTACAGTATTTTGATTACTGCAGCTTTGATATTGGGTTTTGTGAGTCTCCCAACTTTGTTCTTTTTCTTCAGTTTTGTACTAATTAATCTAGGTCTTCACCTTTGAGTATAAAATTTATAATCAGTTTGAGGATATCTACAAAATTGCTTGCTGGGATTTTGATTGGGATTGCATTTAATCTATCCATCAAGTTGAGAGGAACTGACCTTTTAACAATATTGAGTCTTTCAATCTCTGTACACTAATAGGGTATATCTCTCCATGATTTTAGATCTTTGATTTAGTTCATCAGTGTTTTGTTGTTTTCCTGACAAAGATTCTGTCCATATTTTGTTATATTTATACTTAAGTATTTCATCTTTTGGTGCTAATGTAACCTTTTTTAAAATTTCAAATTCCAGTTGTCCTTTGCTAGTATATAGGAAAGCAATTGACTTCTATTTATTGACTTTTTATCCTGCAACCTTGCTATATTCATTCCAGATGTAGATTCTTTGGGAGTTTCTACATAAGCGATCATGTCATCTGCAAATAAAGATAGTTTTACTTCTTCCTTTTCAATCTGTATATTTTGTTGTTTTAGTTTCCTTGGCTGATCAAGCAAATACCATGCAATGCACTGGCTTAAACAATGGGAATTTAATGGCTCATGGTTTTGAGGCTAAGAAAAAGTCCTAATCAAGGGGTCATCAAGTTGATGCTTTCTTCCCAAAGACTAATGTTCTGGGGCTGGCTGCCAGTGATACTTGGTTTTGGACTCCTCTGTCACATGGCAATGCACATAGCAGCCTCTCCTGGCTTCTCCCTTGTCTTCCAAGTTCCATTGATCTTCAGTTTCTTGCTTCCCATGACTTTTTCTTTATCTATCTGAATTTCATTCTGCGTATAAAGGATTCCAGGAATAGGATTAAGACCCATCCTGATTTAGGTGGGTCACACCTTAACCGAAGTAACCTCATCAAAAGGTCCTAAGTATAATTGGTTTATACCCATAGGAATGGATTAAATTTAAGAAAATGTTTTTATGGGGTACATATTGTCCCAAACTACTACATTTGTATTTTTTTTTTTTCCCCCTTTCTTTCTTTTTGTACTAACTAGGACTTCTAGTATGAGGTTGAATAGGAGTGGTAAGAAGGTAACTTCTTCCTTACCTTTTTGCTCCTGGTCTTATGAGGAAAATGGCCAGAGTCTCACCCTTAAGTATGATGTTAGCTGTAGGTTTTTTGTTTGTTTGTTTTTCTTTTTTGTAGATGCTTTTTATCAGGTTGAGGAACTGATACTTTTCTTATTAGTTTACTGAGAGATTTTATCATTAATGGTTGCCGGATTTTGTCAAATGCTGATTACGCATCTATCTGTATGATCATATATTTCTTCTTTATCCTGTTGATACGATAGATTATACTGATTGGTTTTCAAATGTTGAAGCAGCTTTATATAGCTGGAATAAATTTCAGGTGGTTTTGATATATATTTTCATACATTGTTGGGTTCAATTTCTTAATATTTTATTGAGGATTTTTGCATCTATATTCATGAGAGATGTTGGCCTGTAGTTTTACTTTCTTGTAATGTTTTTATCTAGTTTTGGTAATAGGGTAATGCTAGCCTCACAGCATTTTCTAGAAGAGATTGTGGAGAATTGATATCATTTCTTCTCTAAATGTTTGGTAGAGTTCACAAGTGAAACCATCTGGGCCTGGTGCAATTATTGATTCAATGTCTCTATATAGAGAGAGCTATACAAGTTAACTATTTCTTCTTGTATGAGTTTTGATAGTTTGTGTCTTTCAAGGAATTGGTCCATTTAATCTAAATTATCAAATTTGTCAGCATAGAATTGCTTGTTGCATTCATTTATTATCCTTGTAATGTTCATGGAATCCACAGTGCTATTGGTGTAGTAGTAGTAATATTTCAGGAGTAGTAATCATTAAATCTTTGATACTGGTATATTGTGTCTTTTATCATTTTCTCTTGATTGACTTGACCAGAGTCTATCAATTTTATTAATTTTTTCAGTGAACCAGCTTTTGGTTTTGTTGATTTTCTTTATTGTTTTCTCAATTTTAATTTCATTCATTTCTGCTGTATTTTGTACTTCTTTTCTTCTGCTAACTTTGAACTCAAATTGCTATTCTTTTTTTTAAGTTTTCTAAGTTGGAAGCTTAGATATTTTAGATCTTTTTTTTCTAATCTATGTAAGTAAGGCTATAAATTTCCCTCCAAGCACTGCTTTTACTGAATCTCACAAATTTTGATAAATTGTATTTTCGTTTTAATTTAGTCAAAAATAACTTTTATTTCTCTTGAGACTTTTTTGACCAATGGGTTATTTAGAATTGTTTTGTGTTTCCCAAATATTTGGAGATTTTCCAGTTAACTTTCCATTATTGAATTCTGGTTTAATTCCATTTTTTTCCCCCTAAGAAAATACTTTGTATATGATTTTTATTTTTAAAAATTTGCTAATGTCCATTTTATGGTCCAGAAGGTGATCTATCTATCTTGGTGAATGTTCCATGTGTCCTTGCAAAGAACATGTATCCTACTATGTTGGATAGATTTTTCTACAAATGTCAATTAAATCAAAATTGATTGCTATTACTATTCAGGTCATATATCTTTACTGATTGTCTGCCTTTTGGATCCATCAATTTCTGACAGGGTTTTGAAATCTCCAACTATTAATAGTGAATATGTCTATTTCTTCTTTCAGTTCTTAGTTTTTGCCTCATGTATTTTTTCTTGTAAATTGAATCCTGTATTTTTTCATATGTCTACATTTATTTTTTTTATTTTTTATTTTTAAAGAAGCTTAGATTACATAAATGTGACGTCAAAAATATAAGGAATTCCCATATACCCCATCCCCTCCCCCTCCTACACTTTCTGCCATTAACAACATCTTTCATTAGTGTGGTACATTTATTGCAATTGATGAACACATATTGAAGTATCGCTACTAACTATGGTCTATAGTTTACATTATAGTTTACACTTTGCACTGCACACTTTTATAGGTTTTGACACAATGTATTATGGCCTGTATCCATCATTGCAATGTCATGCAGGAACAATTCCAATGTTCCTAAAAATGCCCCATGTTACACCTATTCTTCCCTCTCCCTCCCCTCAGAACCTCTGTTGGACACTGCCTTCATATCAACAGTACAAGTTCTTTCATTGCTAGAATAATAAATCTACTTTAGTCCATCATTGCATTCCCCCCTTACTGTGCTCATTCTTAAATATTGAGGATTTTGCGATGGTGATGCCCAGTCTGCTTCTGATTGAGAGGGAGCTTAGATCCCATGAGGCAGATGATGAAACTTTCTTGCTTGCATTTGTAGATACTCTCTGTTTTTTGGGATGGGCATTGACCATCATCATCCTTTTGTTAGTTGTACTGAGTGAGTCAAATGAACTAGAGAGTAGGTTTTGCAACTCTGCTGAGATTCAGGACTCAATCGGCTTATGAACAGACTGAAAATTTAAGTTTCTGGGACATATATTTAATGAGAATAGTGCTAATTATAGGTAAAATAAAAGGGTCAGAAGAGCCATGTGTAGGGAATTTATAAATGAGTATAACTGTTACATTGGGAAGCATATATTCCAAAGCAAAGCCCACTGACAGGGTGCTGAATCCCTGAGATTGTGTGCCCTGCCTATAATGTCTAGCTGTCTCTACAGCCCTCAGGACCCCCACTGTTTGAGACACTGTTTACTGTGACAGTCAATGAGATTCTGCTGAGATGTGCGTAAGCATAACCTGTGGAATGCCCTCCTGACTCACTTTGAAATCTCTTAGCCATAAAAATCTCATTTGTATTTCCCCTTTTTGGTCAAGGTCTTTCTCCAAATGCATTGCTAACTGGTGCTTGGTAATAATTCTTCAGTGCCAGGGAGTCTCATCCCTGAGGGTCATGTCCCATGCTGGGGAGAAGATAGTGCATTTATATGCTGAGTTTGGCTTAGAGAGAGGCCACATTTGAGCAACAAGGAGGCTTTCAGGATGTAACTCTTGGGCAATATATAATACTAGACTAAGTTTCAATTTCACAAGGAAAGGTCCATAAGTACAACCATCAATATCAAGGGCCTGCTGTAATGGTCTGTCCTTCTTCACTAGGCCCTGTTCACATACTTGAGGGATTTTTGCGCTCTATTAGAGAATGTGTCAGGACTTATCAGGGTGGGAATTGAATATTCTTTTGGTTACTGTGTGGACTCCACCCACTGAGACAATGCCCCATGACCACTTGAACATATTCATATGCCATAGAGGCATGCCCCAGGTGCACCCCTCCCCATACATCCCCTGTCACTGACACCCGCACCAGTGATTCTCCCCTGCCACAGTTGTGACCTTTCTGTGATCCAAAACCTCCCCCAAAACAAAGTAAAAAAAAAATAAGCAAATAATAATGATAATAAAATAAAATAATAATAAAAATAATGATAAAATACAAAAATAAAAAAGTAAAATAAACTTTTCCATTGTGTCTTTCATCACTGTAAGCTCTGTTATCTTTTTTTTTTTTTTTTTTTTTTTTTTTTTACCGGGAGGTCCCGGGGATCGAACCCTGGTCTCTCCATATGGTAGACGGACGCCGAACTTCTTGAGCCACATCCGTTTCCCTAGCTCTGTTATCTTTTAAGTACATTGATAATTTCTTCCCTATGTTCCCGCAGTGTATTATTATTATTTTTTTTTCATTTTATCATCAAAGAAGTTTTTGTTTACAGAAAAGGCACATAGAAAATATAGGGGATTCCCATATACTCAACCCCCTCCCCCTTACTCACTCTCCCCTATTAATAACATTTTATATGTGTATGGTATTATATTTTACATGTAAAATGTTATTATAAGTACGTATATAACACAAATGTTCTTATATTTGAAGCACATTTTGCACCGTACACTTTTACAGGTTTTGACAAAATTTAAAATGGCCTGTTTCCATCATTGCAAGATCATGCAGGGCAATTCTAATGCCCTAAAAATGCCCTATGTTCCATCTATTGTATTCTTCCCACCCCTCATCCCCCTCGGAACCTATGGTAGCCACTAAGTTTCAATTTTTGAAGAATAAAGTTCATAGTTACATGCAATAATATTGAGGGCTTGACATACTGGTTTCTTTTTATTAGGCACTGCCTATGTTCTCCAGAATTTCTTGTTCCTCTAATTGAGAACATAGCAGGACTCCCCGGAATGGGAGTTTGATATTTTCTTGTTTATTATTTGGGTCTCCACCCACTGAGATAACACACTATGACAACATGAACACTTTCATATTCCATAGAAGCATGCCACTGGTATGCCCTATCCTGCATATCCCCCAACTCCCGACACTGTGTACCAGTGACCCTCCTCTGTCATATTTGCCAAAAGAACATTCCCACCATCGTAGTTTTAACTGCAGACCTACAAATCCCCAGAGTTCACTGCTCCTTCCTCCAACCCTCCCCCCAGTTCCACAGATAGTTCAATCCCCTCCCCTCCCCTCATTTCTCCTCATATTCCTGCCTCACATATTCTGACACTTTTTTCAGCACATACATGCTCAGGATTGTTGTGTCTTCTTGGACAATTGATCACTTTATCATTATATAATGTACTACTTGATCTCTGAAATTTCCCCTCTCTGAAATTGACATAGCTATTCCAGATTTCTTTTGGTTAGTATTAGCATGGTATATCGTTCTCAGTTCCCTTACTTTTAATCTATCTCAAACTTTATATTTAAAGTACATTTCTTGTTGACAACATTCAGTTTTGTGTTATCTTCATTCTCTTTGATAATTTCTGTCTTGTAATTAGTGCATTTAGACCATTCATATTTAGAATGATTATTGATATCACTGGATTAATATCACCTGTGTTCTTAATTACTATCTGTCAGCTGCATTTTTCTTTGTTTCTTTTTTCTTCTCTTTTTCTGCCTTCTTTGGTTTGTATTATGTGATATATTCCATTTTATCTTCTTCTAGCATAAAAATTATACAGCTTAAAAAATTTTTTTAGTGGTTGCCCTAGATTTTATAATACACATTTTTAACTAATATATGTCCACCTTAAAATATCACTAAACATTATCATATGTAGTTCAGGTAACTTATAAGGGAATACTCCCAATTCATTACATCCTTTGTGAAATTGTTATAATTGTCCAGTACATCCTATTATTGATTTAAACAGGCCATTTTCAGTACTGAATTCTTTTTAATTAACAAAAATTGTACATTTAGTTAACTCCTACTTTCTATCAGCTTTGTGATATAATAACATATTTGTCAATTTTTAGATGTCGGTCACCATGTGTTAGTGGACCATAACACTTTCTATATTGAAACCATGTTTTTCCTCACTGAAAATAAAGATGACTGATAAAATAATTTGTTTGCCAATGTTATTTTTTCAGGCAACTGGACTGGTTGATTTTTCCATGACTGTCTAGAGTGACCATTTTCAGGTTGATGGTTAAGGTCTATTGATCCAATTTCTTCAATCCAATGCAGAGATTATGTTGACTGGAATAAATGGACCATGTCTGGATAGTTTGGTAGTTAAGACAACTGTATTAAATTGACCACTCAGCAACAATGCGTGTGCTATAAAATCATTCCCAACTTAGAAACAGGTGTGTCTCCAAAAGTTCATTCTAAGCCAGTTGTTTAAAACTTAGAATGCATAGCCTATAAAATATTAACACAAGGGCAGCTTTAAAACATGAATTAAGTTTACAACCAGGCTGTTACACAACAACTTGATCAACCTATGTCTTGTGATTTTGCTACTAGGAAAAAAAAAATGTGTTCTCAGTTATAAGCTGGTAGTTGAGGAATGTAGTCCCCCATGTATTAGTTACATGTATTAGTTACACTAATGCTAGCTTCTGTAAAGACAAACCCTAAAACATGTAATCACTCAAACATGACAGAAATTTATTTCTCCTTGACAAATCTAAAATCAGTATTCTTGATTGGCTTTTCTCCAAGCAGCAATTTAGATTCCCAGGTTCCTTCCTTCTTGTAGCTCTTCAATTTTCAACACCTAGCTTCCAAGGTCACTGAGTTAATTAGCCTGAGGTTGGAGGATGAAGAAAGAGTATACAGGTGGGGTACAGCCTGAGGAAAGAGGATGAAGGGAAACCAGATGCAAAGGTTGGAACTCAATTGTAGCCCCAGTGGAAGAGGTAAAAGCAAAAACAATTTAGTTTTAATACTATTTGTTTTGCTAGCAATATTCATCTCTTGATCTATCTATCCTTCTTGAATACCCTCTTGGTTTCTGTAATCCAACGCTTCTGGTATAATCCTGCTCTGACTTCCTTCTTGCCTTCATGTTTTGTTGTTCTTTCAGGATTGGTTCTAGGCTCTCTACACTGCTTACTCTGTATTTTGTATTAGTTGATGGCCTCTACATCTTCAGTTATCACTTTTTTGCAAATGATTCACAAATTTATATCTTCAACACAAAAATCCCCACAAGACAGACCCAATTTATCCAACTTCCTATTTGATATCTGAAGGGTCAATCAATTCCATGTGTTGAGACACAGTATTTGAGTCAACCAATTAAAATAAGTGGCAAAAATTTATTGGAAAAAATTCAAACCACAAACCCATGCTAATAAGAAACACATATGTTTTCAGGCCCAGTCACCCAGATTAGCCATTCCCATTGATTAAATGAATTAGATAATCACTTCCTCAATTAACAGATGTTTATTGGACATTTACTATGTGATAGGACCTGTGCCAGGTGCTGGAAATATATAAATGCCCACCGAAAACACAATCACTTCCTTCATAGGGTGTATAGTCTAGTGGGAGAGAAAGTCAATGAACAAGTAACATGAAATCAGCAGCTCTTGTGTCAGCATTTGTTCTCGGTGGAAGCTCAATTTCAGCACATTTCTATTATCTAGAAAAATATTATCTCATGAAAGTATAATGTTTGCCACATATGTAACTTAAAAATTTCCAGTAGCTACATTTTTTAAAAGTAAGAAAAATAAATGACATCAATACGATGACAGAAAGGGACACTCCAAGGTAGTGTACCCCCCACTGAAGCTTTAAACAAGCAAAATCTGGCAGAACCATCTTTCTCAGAGCTCCAGAAAACAAAATGTTGCAGTAATGGGGCAAGTGCCAAATCAAGAAGAGGCAACTTAAAAATGATAGGAAAACCTTAGCGCACACTTGTTGGCTCTTCCCCCACCACCTTAGTAGCTTGATGCAGAGCCAGCCTGCACTCTCAGTGCAGGTCCCTAGCCCCAGTTTCAGAGGGAAAAGAGTAACCCTTATGCATATATTAGGTGTGTGTATGTCTGTGCTAACCTATCTGGTGGTAGACTGAAGGACTGAAAAAGTACATTTATTGTAGGCTTGCCAACTCAGAACTTGCCCTGCTCATAGAGGTGGCTCATGGGGCAGTTCCATGTTGTGGGAGAACAGTGAAATTATAGCTGCCTGGGGCAAAGGATTGCCAGCTATGAGACATACAGTAGAATATCCAAGCCTGGAAAGAAATGTTAACTCCCCTATGTAAATGGGAAAATTCCTAGACCAACACATGCGTGCCCAGGATAAGACTCATGCTCAGAAATAAAACAAGAGAGACCCTACACGTTCACATCAGGCTGTTATTTAAACTCATTGTTAGCCACTTTCACAGACCAATCTTTAAAGACAGGAAAAAGTGTTTTTTTTCTTTTATTTTGCTGCCTCCTGGCATTCAAGGAAATCTCTATCATAGCACAACTTAAGCAAAAACTTAAGGAATAGATATCTCAGTGACAAAATCCAGAGAGAATACATTAAAATAGCAAAATGTCCAGAATGCAACAAAATATGATGAGGTATGCAGATAAACAGGAAATTATGGCCCATGCAAAGGAACAAGATAAAAAATTAGAAATCATCAATGAGGAGGACAAGATCTTGGACATACCAAAGACTTTAAAATAAATATAAATATGCTTGAAGAGTTAAAGGAAAACTGTGAGAAAGAAAAATAAATCAGGAAAAAAATAGATACACAAAAAAGAATATCAATAAATAGGAACCACACATAGCTGAAAAATACATATTAATGGAAACTAAAAATTCCTTAGAAGTGTTCAACAGCAGATTGAAAATGGAAGAAGAAAGAATTAGTGACCTTGAAGATAATGGAAAATTTTCAGTCTGAGGAGTAGAAAAAAAAAATGAATAAAGAAAAGTTAAAAAAAAAACTGAGAGACCTGTGGGACACCACCAACCACACCAGTTATGGGGGTTGGAGTAAAGGAGAAGAAAGAGAGAAAGGGGCAGATAGAATATTCAAAGAAATAATAGCTGAAAAGTCCCCCAATTTAATGAAATACATGAATATATACATCCAGGATGCTAACAAACTCCAAGAAGGATAAACCCTAATAGACAAATACCAAGCATAACAATCAAACTGTTGAATGTCAAAGACAGAGAGAATCCTGAAAGCCAAAAGAGAAAAGCAACACATCATGTACAAGAGAGCCTCAAATAATATTAAGCATCAATTTCTCATCAGAAACCACTAAGGCAAGAAATGACATATTCAAAGTGCTGAAAGAAAAAATTGCCAACCACAACACTATATCCAATAAAACTGCCTTTCAAAAATGAGGGAGAAATTAAGACATTCCCAGACAGACCAAAGCTGAGAGAGTTTGTCACCACTAGACTACCCGTATGATAAATGCTAAAGGGAGTTCTCTAGTTTGAAAGGAAAGGACATTAGACAATAGATTGAAGTCACATGAAGAAATAAAGATCTCCTATGAAAGTAATCATGTGTTACCAATACTTTTGTATCTTTGGTTTGAATGCCACTTTCTACTTCTTGTAGATTATTATAGATTTAAGATGTTAAATATAAACCCCACAGTAATCACAAAGAAGAAAAATATGCACAGAAGGAATTGAGAAGAGACTTCAGAGAGTTCACTACAATAGATCAATTCATTACAAAAATAGGCAGTAATGGAAGAATTGAGGGATAAATAAAGTGTAAGATTTACAAAAACCAAACGAAAAAATGGCAGAAGGAAATACTGCATTATCAGAACTCACTTTAAATGTTAATAGGCTAAACTCTATCAAAATGTAGAGATTGCAGAATGGATAAAAAAGAATGACCCAACTATATACTGTTTGTCAGAGACTCACCTAAAATTCAAAGACACAAGTAGGTTGAAAGTGAAAGGATGAAAATAACATTCCATGCAAAAGTGACCAAGATATGGGGGTGGCTATATGAATATCAGACAAATAGACTTTAAGTTAAAAGTTGTTAAAAGAGACAAAGAAGTACATTATATACATCGATAGAAGGCCTAATTCATTAAGAAAACATAACAATTATAAATATAAATGCACCTTATAACATATCTCCAAAATATATGAAGCAAACATTGACAGATTTGAAGGGAGAAGTAGATGGATTCTACATTAATAGTAGTAGGAGGCTTCAAAAAGCCACTTTCAATCATGGAAAGAACATCTAGACAGACAATCAATGAGGAAATAGAGGACTTGAACAACATAATCCAACTAGACCTAACAGACATATTTAGAGCATTTCTTCTAACAATACAGAGAGTACACATTCTTCTCAAGTGCACCTGGATCATCCCCTAAAATTAACCATATGTAAGGTCACAAAACAAAACTCAGTAAATTTAAAAAGATTGTGATCATACAAAGTATCTTCTCTGACCACAATGTAATGAAGCTAAAAATCAATAACAGAGGGAGAATGGAAAATTTCCCAAATATGTGGAAATTAAAAATTGTACTCGTAAATAATAATTAGGTAAAAAAAAGAGATCACAAGGAAAATTAGGAAATATCTTGTAATGAATGAAAATGAAATCACAAAATACCAAAACTTACAGAATACAGTGAAGACAATGCTGGGAGGAAAATTTATAGCTATTAATGTTTACATTAAAAAAGAAGAATGATCTCAAATCAGTAATCTAACCTCATACTTGGAGAAACTAGAAAAAGAAGAGCAAACTAAGCCAAATGTGAAGAGAAGCATGGAAATAATAAAGATCAGAGTGGAGATAAATGATAAATGAAGAATAGAAAAACAATTCAGATAATAAATCAAACCAAAATTGTTTCTTTTAAAAGATCAATAAAATTGAGAAATCTTTAGTTAGACTGACAAAGGAAAAAGAGAGAGGATGCAAGAAGAAAAATCTGAAATGAAAGGTGGAACATTACTACTGATGTTACAGAAATAAAAAGGATGATGAAAGGATGCTATGAAAAATTGTATGACAATGAATAAGTTAACCAAGATGAAATGGACAAATTAGCTAACTCAAGAAGAAATAAAAGATCTCAACAGACCAATAACACATAAAGGATTGAATTAGTAATAAAAACCTCCTAACAAAGAAAAGTCCAGGACCAGATGGCTTCAGTGAATTATACCAAACATTCAAAGAAGAATTAACACCAATTCTTTTCAAACTCTTCCAAAAAATTGAAGAGGGAAGACTTCCTAACTCATTCCATAAGGCCATCATCACTCTAGTACTAAAGCCAGATAGAGAGATCATGAGAACAAAAAATTACAGACCAAATTTCCTTATGAATACAGATGCAAAAATCCTTAACAAAATACTAGCAAACCGAATCCAGAAGCACATTAAAAGGAATATGCACCATGCAAGTAAGATTTAACCAAGTATTGCAAGGCTGTTTTAACTTAAGAAAACCAATCAATGTAATATACCACATAAATAGAATGGAGGGAAAAAAGCCACACATGATCATTTCTTTTGATACTGAGAAATCATTTGATAAAATTCAGCACCCTTTATTGATAAAAGCATGGACTCTAGTTAATATTACAGTTGTAGTAATATTCTTTCATCTTTTGTAACAAATGTACCACACTAATGTAAGATGTTAATAATGAGGATATATGGGGAGTTTGCATTTTTTTGCATGGCTTTTCTGTAAACCTACAACTTCCTTAACTGAAAAAAAAAAAAAAAAAACAATTTCAGAAAACTAGGAGTAGAAGGGAATTTCCTTGTCATGTTAAAGGGCATATATGAAAAACTCACAGTTAATACAACATTCAACAGTGAAGGACTCGAAACTTCCTCCCTAAGATCAGGAACAAGACAAGGATACCCACTTTCCCCACTGGTATTCAACATTGTACTGGAAGTTCTAGCCAGAGAAATTACACCAGAAAAAAAACACACAAAAGACATATGAATTGGAAAGTCAATAATAAAACTTTCCCTATTCGCAGATAACATGACCCTGCATATAGAAAATCCAGAAGAATCTATAAGAAAGCTACAAGATCTAATAAATGAATTCAGTAAAGTGGTAAGGTACAAGATTAATATGCAAAAATAAGTGATGTTTTTATATACCAGCAATGGACAATCCAAAGTGGAAGGGTGTAAATGACAAAAGCTAATCATCAAATTCATATGGAAAGGCAAGGGACCCTGAATCTCCAAAACTATTTTAAAAAAGAACAACAAAGTTGGAGAATTCACACTTCTCAATTTCAAAACATATTACAAAGCTATAGTAGTCAAAACAGTTTGCTACTCGCACAAGGACAGACATATAGACCAATGGAATAGAATTGAGGCATTCTACATGACCAATTGATATTTGACAAGGGTGCCAAGTCCATTCAATGGGGAAAAGAATGGTCTCTTTAACAAATGGTGCTGGGAGAACTGGATATCCACATGCAAAAAAATGAAAGTAGACCATACCTCACACCATATACAAAAATTAGCTCTAAATGGACAAATGATCTAAATATAAGAACTAAAGCTATAAAACTTTTAGAAGACAACACAGTAACATCTTCAAGACCTTGGATTAGGCAATGGATATTTACACTTTACATCAAAAGCTCATGCAATAAAAGAAAAAAAAATAGATAATTGGACTTCATTAAAATGAAAAATTTCAAAAGCTTCAAAGAACTTTATCAAGAAAATGAAAAATTTAAAAAAAATGGGAGAAAAGAGTTGCAAACTATTTATCTGGTAAGGATTAAATATCCAGAATATGTAAGGAAGTCCTACAACTCAGCAACAAAAAGACAATCCAATTTAAAATGGGGGAAATGACTTTAATAGATATTTCTCCAAAGAAGGCTAAAGGGCTCATGAAAAGGTGATCAACATCATTAGGCATTGTGATGGTTTGAAGCTGTATGTACCCCAGAAAAGTATGCTTTTAAAGTTAGCCCATTACTGTGGACATGGACCTATTGTAAGTAGGACATTTTGGTGAGTAGGATCTCAACAAGTTAAAAGTTGACCCACTTCATTCAGGGTGGGTCTTAACCCTCTTACTGGAGTCTATAAAAGAATGAAATTCAGACAAAGAGAGAGAAAGCCACAGAAGCAAGAAGCTGAAAGCTATGCAATCTGGAAGAAAGGGGAGAGACCAGTAGATGTCACCATGTGCCTTGCCAAGTTACAGGGGAGTAAAGGATCACTGGCAGCCAGTCTTCAGGAAGAAAGTATGGTCTTGATGATGTTTATATTTGGGCATTTTCACAGCTTCAAAACTGTAAGCTTGTAAGCTAATAAATTCCCATAGTTAAAGTGAACACATTTTATGGTATCTGCTTTTAGCAGCAAAGCAAACTAAGAAAGATTTCAGTACCAGGAATGGGGTGCTGCTATTGTAAATATCAAAAATGCTCAAATGGCTTTCTAATTGACTAATGAGTAGAGGTGGGAACAATTGTGCAGTGAGGTGTTTCAACAGTTCCTAGACAGGGGCGGAGTTGGTGGAGATTTAAAGACACGGGGCTTACTCAGGGCTGTAGGGTAAAGTTAGCTGAAGGGATACATTTGCTGGACAGACCAGGAAAGCTCAGCTTTGGGGAGCCATGAGAGCAGTTTTTGGCACCCTTCCTAATGCCCTCCACAGGGCACTTTGGAGTTGGTCTGCTTCCCCTTTGTGGGCCCCTGGCCCTGTTTTGGTTGGGAAAGATAGAATTAGAAAAGTTGTCCCTGAGGTGACCCTCCTTCAAGAATTTACCCTCTAGGCAAAAGCAGCATGAGACAATGAAAGAAGTTTAAAAGACTATAGAGGCCTACAGTGTGGGACAAAGGCCTTCTGCCTTCAGACACCAGGGAGAAGGAGGTCTTTCTCCTGGAAAAGAGAGGAGAACCAAACTCCTGTAAACAGGAAACAACAAACAACAAACACCCAGGACAAGCTTAGGCCCAGTAAGACAGAGAAAACCTTGTACACTGTATTCATATTTGGCAGACCTTGCTGACAGGAGGGCTGAAGCCACATCCCAGGGAATAAATCCCAGGGTTAACATTTAAAAATATTAAAATGTACAGTATGTAAAAACCAAGTACAAGACAAACAAAGAAGTAGGAAATGATGGCCCATCTAAAGGAGGAGGATAAAAAGACAGAAAATACCAATGAAGATGAAGAGAATGTGGACATACTGAGCAAAGCCTTTAAGAAAATGATCTTAAAATTGCTTAAGGAGATGAAGGAAAGTACATAGAAAGAACCACAGAAAACCAAGAAAACAATGAGTGAACAATATGAGAGTATAAGTAAAGAGAAAAAAAATTAAAAAAGAAATCAAGCAGAACTACTGGAGTTGAAGACAACAATAATTGAAATGAAATATGCCCAGGAGGGTTTCATGAGCAGATTGGAGCTGGCAGAAGAAAGAATCATTGACTTGAAGACAAAACAGTTGAAATGAGTCAGGATGAGGAGCATAATGAAAAAACAAATATTAAAAGCAAAAATAGGGACAACCAGCAAGATGGAGGCCGAGTAAAGAGCCCCTAGAATCAGCTCCTACTACTGGGCAGTTGGTGATCACCCAGAGCTATCTAGAGCACTTGTTTGGGGGCTCCAGGAGACCAGAAGTGCATTCTGCAACATCCTTGAAGGAATGGAGGGAGGAGACTGCCCATCTGCAGAGAAGATTCGTAATGAAATTCAGTACGATTCACTCACTGGCACTCCACGCCACAGAGGCCGGTGCCAATCCTACAATGGAGGCTCAAGCCACCTCGGGAGTTGTTCCACGGCTGGAATTGAAAGCTCCATTTCCCATTGGGGGAGGAAGAGATGGCTGGGCACCAACTTCAGCTACTGATGAGTAAATTCAGTGGGCTAAAGTATAGTCCTAAGAACAGCTAAAGTTTGAACCTGCCCAAGTAATAAAGAGGCTGGTAGCCACCATCTTGACTCTGCATCCGACACAAGGGGAAATGGGGCTGACTGGAAATCACAGTGCTGGTAGGGACCGGCTTCTTTCCATCTAGATCAGATTGCCACTCCAGCCTAAGCTCGGGCAGGGAGGAAGCTGGGGGGAGCTGTGCCAGCCTCTCCAGGAAATTACAGACCACGTTGCCAGTGATTATCCTACTTTGGCGGTGCAGGCCACCTCAAGAGCTACTCTGTTGCGGGAAATGGAAGCTCCATTTTCCAAAGACAGGGGAGGAGGAGACGGTTGGCCACTGATTTCAGCTACTGATTAGTATATTTGGCTGGGTAAAGTATAACCCTAAGAACAGCTAAAGTTTGAGCCTGTCCAAGTCGGAAGGAAGCTGGTAGCTGCCATTTTGGCTCCACCCCCAGCATGAGGAGAAGCTGGGCTGACTGAAATCACAGTGATGGTAGAGACCGGTTTCTTTCACCCACATTGGCCTGCAGCCCTAGCTGAGGCTTCAGCTTCACCTCTAGCAGGGGGGAAGCTGACGGCCCTGTACCAGCCTATCCAGGTAACTGCAGGTACGTTTAGCTGGCACAGACTGAATATTTGGAAGTCTACCAGGACAACTGCAGTCATCTTGGACTTGCACTGCAGAGATTGTTGCCCACACCTGCAGCTCCATCCCCATCCGCGGCAGGGGAGAAAGGGGCATGAAACTTCATCAGTCTCTCTGGGCAACTACAGTCTATGCCTGCATGAGTTGGATTATTCCAAACAGCTGTGGCTCTGTTCCTACCCCTGGCAAAGGAGAAAGTTGGGAGAAGCTTCACTGGTCCTTGGGGCAATGAGGGCAGCTTGAGCCTCCACAGTTTATAGCACCAACTACATCCTTGGCTCCTACTACACAACCAGCAAGGGAGAAAGGGCAGGAAGCCCTAAACTAAAGAGAAAAACTGCACCCAGAATAAGGTAAGCCAGATGCCAAGACACCATCAAAAAATTACAATCCACACCAAGAAACACGAAGATATGGCCCAGTTAAAGGAACAAGATATGCCTCCAGATGACATAAAGGTGTTGAGACAACTAATCGTAGGTGTTCAAACAAATTTCCTTAATAAATTCAATGAGATGGCAAAAGAAATTAAGTATATTAAGAAGACATTGGAAGAATTTAAAAGCATACATAGAAAAATTTAAAAGCATACAAAGAAGAATTTAAAAGTATATATAGAAACATAGCAGATCTTATGGGAATGAAAGGTGCAATAAATGAAATTAAAAATACACTGGAATTATATAATAGCAGATTTGAGGAGGCAGAAAAAAGGATTGGTGAGCTTGAAGAAATGGCCTCTGAAAGTGAACATACAAAAGAGCAGATGAAGAAAAGATTGGAAAAATTGAGCAAGGTCTTAGGGAACTAAACGACAGCAAGAGACTTGCAAGCATTCATGTCATAGGTGTCCCAGAAGGAGAAGAGAAGGGAAAAGGGGCAGAAGGAATATTTGAAGAAATAATGGAAGAAAATTTCCCAACCCTATTAAAGGACATAGTCCAAGAAGCACAACATACTCTCATCTGAAAAAATTTGAATAGACCAGCTCCAAGACACATACTAATCAGGATGTCAAATGCCAAAGACAAAAAGAGAATTCTGAGAGCAGCAAAAGAAAAGTAATGCATAACATATAAGAGATACCCAATAAGATTAAGTGCTGATTTCTCAACTGAAACCATGAAGGCAAGAAGACAGTGGTATGATATATTTAAGATACCGCAAGAGAAAAACTTCTACCAAGAATCTTATATCCGGCAAGACTGTCTTTCAAAAATGAGGGCAAATTTAGAATATTCACAGATAAACAGAAACTGAGAGCATTTGTAGCCAAGAAACCTGCTTTGCAGGAAATACTAAGGGGTGTGCTACAGCCTGAAAAGAAAAGACAGGAAAGAGAATCTGGAAGAGAGTCTAGAAATAAAGATTATAACAAGAAAAGTAACTAAAAGTGTCAAAAGAGTGGTGAAGATAAAATATGACAGAGAAAACCCAAATATTCAGGAATAAACTGAACCAACAATGTAAAGCACTTGTATTCAGAAAACTACAACTCATTGTTAAAAGAAAAAAAAAAAAAAAAAAACCTACATAATTGGAAGAACATTCCACGCTCACGTATTGAAAGACTAAATATCATTAAGATATCAATTCTACTCAAATTGATGTATAGATTCAATGTAATCCCGATAAAAATTCCACCAGCATTTTTTAAATAAATGGAAAACACAATTATCAAATTTATTTGGAAGGGTAAGGGGTACTGAACAGCCAGAAACATCTTAAAAAGGAAAAGTGAAGTTGGAAGACTCTCATTTCTGAACTTTAAGTTATATTACCCAGCTACAGTGGTAAAAACAGCATGGTACTGGCATAAAGACAGACACATAGACCAATGGAATCGAATTGATGGTTAAAAAACAGACCCTCACATCTATGGTCAAGTGATTTTTAACTAGCCTGTCAAACCCACCCAGCTCGGGCAGAACAGTCCATTCAACAAATGGTGCTGAGAAAACTGTATATCCATAGCAAGAGAATGAAAGAGGACCCCTATCTCACACCTTATACAAAAATTAACTCAAAATGAATCAAAAACCTAAATATAAAAGCAAGAACCATAAAGCTTCTAGAAGAAAATGTAGGAAAATATCTTCAAGACATGGTGGTAGGTGGTAGATTCTTAAAGGAGATAAAAGGATGACTGAGATGGCCTACTGATATTTAATGTATGTAGAAGTTTTAATTAGCTTAACTGTAAAAGTGTGGAAATATACAGAGTTGATGGTAACACATTATAGTGAGTAACAGCTGGTTTATAAATGGGAATGTGGCTGAAAATGGTAGTCTAGGGATGTAAATGCCAATTGACAGAAAGCTAGAGAATAATCTAGGGACTGAATAGCACAGTAAACCCAGAGGTGGATGAGAATTGTGGTTGATGGTTGTAACCGTTGGCCAATTTGATATAATTATGAATTCCAAAAATATAACTGGATCATGCTTGTAAACTGATCTGGTAATCTGGGCATGATTAGGTTATGATTAGGACATTGAGCCCCATCCCTTGGTGGGTGGGGAATCAAATATAAAAGGCATGGCAAGAACAGTTTTGAGCAGCAGGTTTTGAATAGGAGTTTTGATGTTGGAGTTTTGATGTTGGAGAGAAGGCTCCGGAATAGAGACAAGCCGTTTGCTGAGAGTTTACAGCTGGCCTTGTGGAGAGAAGCAAAGCCTAGAAAGCCTCATAGTCTACAGCTGACCTTGTGGAGGAAACAGAGGCGCTGAGCCCGGAGAGAAACACAGCCCCGGGAAGAGAGGAACCCAGGAAGCCTGAAACCTGGCAAACGTCAGCAGCTGTCTTACTCCAACATGTGGCAATGGTCTTTGGTGAGAGAAGAAATTTAAAGCTTTATGGCCGGGTATCTGTGGACTTCTACACCAAATAAATACCCTTTATAAAGACCAACCCATTTTTGGTATTTCACATTAGCACCCCTTTGGCTGACTAATACAATGGTACAGATGCAGGAGTGTCTTTTGTGAGCTAGAACAGATGTACATCACTATTGCACGGTGGTGGGAATGTGGAGAAGCATGGGAAAAATACAACTGGAGTGACCTTTGGAGGGTGATTAACAATAATAATGTAATACTCTTGCACCTATGCCAAAGATGTACTGTGTTGATAATGGGAGATTATGGAAAATGTGTGCCAAATGTATGCTGTGGACCTGGTAATAACTGGATGATATTATCTCATAATCTGTAACAAATGTTCCATCACGGTGTGGTGTGTTGATAGAGGGCATTGTTTGGCAATTCTGCATATGTGCATGATTGTTTTGTAAACTTACAACTTCTGTTATAAAAATATATTTAAAAAATAATAATAGGGTGGGTTGGGGAAAAATATACCAAATGTAAAATAAGGACTATAATTAGCAGCAAGAGTTTGACAATATTCTTTCATAACTTGTAACAAATGTCTCATGACAATGTAAGGTGTTGGTGGAGGGTTGATATGTGAATCCCCTATATGATGTTATGAACGTTTGCTTTGTAAGTTCACAACTTTTGCTATACAGTTATTGTTTATGTATGTTCATGTATAAATGATATAAAAATAATAATAATAATAGGGTGGGTTGGGGGAAAATACTTTGGTTAGTAGTAATGTTTTGAGGATGCTCTTTAATCATTAGTAAAAAATATTTCACAACAATGCCAGATAATGGTGGTAGGGTGAGGTATGAGAGCCCTATATGATGTTATGTATGTTTGTTTTGTAAGTTCACAACTATTGCTATACACTTATTGTTTATGTATGTTCATGTATGAGTGATTATACTTCAAAAAAATTCATTTAAAAAGCAAAAATAGTCCATGATAATTATGGGGCAACATTAAACACACCAATGTACACATTCTCGGACCCAGAAGAAGAAGAAGAAAGAAACAAGGGTGGGGGGCAGAAGGAACAGGTCTCTTCTTCACTTCTTCCCAATTCCCCAATCTCAGTTTTGGAAGAATCCTGAGAAGGATTTTTATCACAGATCAGAAAATAGTCAGGGTCCCAGGCTTTTAAGTGAGGGCGCTGAAGTTTTCAGATCCACTTGACTCTTTGGACATTTGCTCTCTGAGGCTAGGTCTCAATCTGCCTGGAGGCATTTCTGGGATGTGAAAACTGTTATCCTGATGTTGTCTACCTTCAGTCGTTTATCTAAGGGAGGAGGTCATTTGATGTCAAACCATGGGTAGAAGGACAGGATTGTGGCTCCATATAAACATTATTTCTTCTCCTAAGTGTTCCACAATACTTGAGGAGAAACTTCCCCCGCCCCCCAAAAGTTTTTGTTTAAATGAATGAGGTCACTTTTATCTTAGGCAGAGGAGTGAAGCTTTAAAACTCAGAATATAGCTTCCAAAGCTTGGCAAGTGGAAGCACAAAATTCAACGTAGACTTTTCTGGCCAAACAGACCAGCTCACAAATCATGTCATTCACTTGTTTTTTGTTTTGTTTTGTTTTGTTTTTCCATTTATTCAATAAAGTCTAGGTATTTTTTTTCCATGCTTGAAATATATCACTGGATAAAACCAACAGACTCCCAAGCTCATGTTGCTTATATTCCAGTGGTGGAGACTGAAAATAAACATGTAAATAAAAGATATAACAACAGATAATAATAAGTACTATAAGGAAAAATAAAGCACAGAAAGGAGATATGGAAGGCAAGAAAATAGGCATAGGTATTCATTTTTTCCAACAAATATTTATGTTCTACCTACTATCTTCTAGGTTCTGTACTATTTTAAAAACTGTGAAGAGATAAAATGAACGGGGTATAGCTCCTACCTGTAAGAATTGCATTTTTGCCTAATTTTAACATTTACATTTATGTTTATTTGTCATGTCTTCAAAAACGTTGTGAGGGCTAAGGATCCCTTCTTATATTTTCTTTATGTCCAAGAACACTTAGAAAAATACTATGTACATGGTGCTTTCTGTAAAACTTTATGTTGAAAAAAAAATTAATGGATAAATGAATGATCTGGAAATGGGAGGAAGATATTGTTATGAACCTAAGGCAATAGCATCAACCATAAGGTTTTTTTCCATAAAGTAGGGGAAAAAAGCAATGGATTAAAAACTATGCCATCCACGTTATCTACCTCCTCCATTTATTTGCTTTGTGACATTGGACATTTTCTTAGCATCTCAACTTAATTTCTCCATCTGTAAAATGGGGTTTAATTGTTGCTAAATACAGTGGCTAGAAGAGCAAATGTGAAAGTGCTTTATACAAAGTTAAGAGGTTATTATGTGTGCTAATGCATCCTTTCATTGCTGTGGATAATTGAATATCAACTCTGCTCAAGGAAATTAAAATTAAACAGGCTGTATTGGACAAAATGTGTAGAAACTCAGCATGGCAGGGGTTTGCATTAAGCCAAACATAGCAAGAAAGAGACCATGCTGTAGAAAAGCAGTTAAATTTTGCTTCTAATTAGTACTTTTCCTTCAGGAGGTGGAATCTTCTCTCCCTTTTAAAGATCAGATTACTCATGTATCCCTATAAAAAGCATGTCAAAGTCAAAAGTGCAAGCAGTCCCAGTGTAATTTGCAATGGGAATGGCTGCAGAGAGCAGTTAGCACACCATTAATTCTCAATTAAGTGCCAATTTGCATATTGCTGGGAAACAATTGCAAATTCTTTGTTTCCCCCCTTAAAGATGTCATTTGAATCCAAGAGAGCCAAAATCTAGTTCAAAAGGATAAATAAAGACAACTAGAGTTGAAATTAGGTTTTGCCAAATATGAAAAAGGGATCTCTCACATCATCAACTTGCTGAGTCCCTTCCTGTCAGTAAACAGTGTAATAAGACACAGTGATAAGGTAGATATTTATCATAATGTAGCCTGGCAAGAGGAACACTTAGTTCTAGCTAGGGTTTTGCAGTTGGAAAATTTGCTGATCTACCTGAAGCAAGAAATTGGGAATTTCTATTGCAAAGAAGAATGCATTCTTTTCTGACATGGTGCAAAATGCAATCTTCTCTCTAAATCCCAGTGCTTAAGTTGCCAAGAGTCCACTCTTGGACCCTGCCCAAAGTCACAATCAAATTATTTGATTTTAGGGGCAAAGGACCCAGTAGGAGCAACTTTCCCATTTATATTGGCAATAGGATCATCATTTCTGCACAGGTTCAGAAACGCTAAACATGGTGGGTGCAACCAGGCTCCAAAATTAGTGTAACTTCTTCTCTCACCAAATGCATTAGACATGACATTTTATCATAGTATTTTGTTCACTATTCATGAATTTCTGTGTCCCTGCTCTGGGAATAGAAGTGAAGGGTAGGAAAGAAATACAATTCTGCTTTCCAGCAGCTTTAAGTTTCAAAGGATAGAAAAGGCATAGGTGCATGATGCACTTGGGTCCCTGGTAAGACAATATGTTACTCAGTTAGGTGTTGGGAAGTGCCTATAAGATGCCCAATAGCAAAAGCAGAAGTCTTAAGCTAAGACTGATGTAAATAGCTCTGAGACAGAGGGAAGAAGTCAAGTAAAATTGTCAGATGGCTTAGTGCCTGCTTTCCTCTTCTCCATCTCCTGGGCACTGATGTTTGACTTGGTTTTGTCATCGATGATTTGGGACCTCCTAGGTCCTGTTCTTATCATCTTCTAATGAACTTCTGACACTGGATCTTAGTATTTTCTCAGGCTACTTGCTACCCACATACCTCATGGATTAAATCAGATGTTGCCTACCAGTTCTTTTTCCTCTTGCTGTGAATTCCAGCCTTTGATCTTGTGTGGAGCTGGACTTCTCATTCTGGAAGCATTTTTGTTCCTTAAAAATGTAGGCTCATTAAAAGTAGTGGACAGAGCCAGATTTTGGAGTAAGCGTCCCCCACTCCCCTCAAAGTCATCCAGGACATTGTGAGACAGCCTTTTTGTTTTTCCAGGGTGGGTAAAGGGGATTGCATCCACATTGCTCCAGTTATTCTGAAACCAAAGCGCATCTCCCTCCTTTTTGTTGGGAAGTCATGCAAAGAATATCATGAGTCCTCTGTAATCCCAACCAGCTGGGTATTTTATACACCAAGCACACTACTCTTCCTCTTGGGACAGCTAAGCATTTCTAACCTGCCTCTAGAAAAACCATAATAGTAAAAGGACTGAGATACAGTGGAGCAATGAACAGACTCGAGAATTTATGCTCTGCTATTTATCTTGTTTTGCTGAAGCTATGGGCCCCGAGACAACTCAGGAAGCACATGTACAAGATAAAAACACACATCACATTAATCCATAACTACTGGATGATTGATTAAAATAAAGTCACCTGCTTAAATCAGGGGGCTCCAGTTGTGGTGTTTGTTTTTGTGCATTTCTGTGTACCCAGTTAGGACTGCCTATTAAAGTGGCAGGATATGCACATGGCCTGTTGATATAATTTGATGGACCCTGGGACAGGCCTTTGCCTAAAATTATCTCCTACAATGGCCTGCTATGTCCTGCAGTTCACCCATATTAAGGCCTTACCATGCATTATCACTTCTGATTTTTACAGTCATCAGAGGAATTAGGTATTTTTATGATTCTTAATTTTACAGTTGAGAAAATTAAGCCTCAGAAATAGTAAATGACTTGTCCAAGGTCACTCAGATAGCAATTGCCAAAGCCTGGATATAAACTCATTCTCTGTCTTCAAATGTCATGCTTTGTCTACTCTTGACTGTTCAATCATTAGAAAGTCATTCTTTCATTTCTTGTCAAAAGGACACTTTTAGGGCACTATGAAAATGCACATATCCTTGTACTGACCTTCTGCTGTCTTGTTACTTGAATATCTAGTTCTTTGTTCCAGCATTGGCATCATCTGAGGCCTTATTAGAAATATGGACTCTCAGGATCCACCCTAGACCTACCAAGAAAGAAAAGGAGACGATAATAAAATGAAAGGCTGGAAAGAAAGGGACTCTCATAAGTGTCAAAGGGAAACTTTGAGCAATTCACAATTTCTTTTCTAGTAAACTTACATTTTATGAACTTTCAGAAATTGGAAATATTCTCTTCTAGTTCCCTAATTTCAGTCAACTGAGGACGCTTGTATTGCCTGAGCCCAACTACTTAACCTGAAGTTCTGCTTCCCACCCATTCTAGGAAGCTGAAACAGATTTGATGAAATTAGGATATGTCTTCCCCAGTTTTCCCGTTTTGATTGGGTAGCATTTGGTGTAGCATTTGGAGCAATGGTATAGCATCGATTAATTTGCATTTGGACTTTTATTTAAAATTTATTTGTTATATCAATGTTACAAGCTACTCAGTTAACACAAGGTAATAACTACAATAACAATAATTCTGCTTTAGTAAGTGGTTACATTTCCCACTTATTTTTGTTCATTCCCAAATCTTGAGGGATTTGGGACAATGCCCACTCTGCTTCAGGCTGAGAAGGGACATAGATATTATGGGGGCAGAGGAATGGAATTGTTTTGCTTGCAGTTGAAGATACTCCTTGCTTTTGGGATGGAGCAATTGGACTTTTTTATACTCAGCTTCCACAGAGATTAATGCTATCTCTAAGGTGATGAGATAAAGCTGGAAGAATAAAGGGTAAAACTAGAGGAGAAGAAAAATTGAATATATAGAAGCAAAGTTATTCTCCATCTGGGATTTGTTAAGACAGTCTTGGAAAGAAGGATAGTAAAGATGGAACACTTTCTTTTACTAAGAAGCCTAAGTAACAAGGAAATGATTTCTCCAATATCAAATGCTCTGTCCTATTGTTAGACCAATATGACTTTGTTTGGGGTTCAGAAAATGTGGTTGCCATATGTGTATCTGATAATGACCATACTAATCCACTGCCAGGATACACAGTGCTCTGGGAATCCACACAAGCAGTAACATGGTTTGGATGAACCATGCACTCACTCTTGTCTAGTTCTCTAGAAGACAAATAGATAATCTTTGCAAGGATTCTGGATGTTGTTAGAGGAAATAAGTTATTAGAAATGAGCATTATCTGTATTTCTACAAATTCAAATATCCTGGATGCTAATTAGAAACTTGTAAGTTATGAGCTTGGGCAGGGGTTAGACCAAGTTTTCCCATAGAGCCAGTGCAGGTTTGGAGAGGGTTCCAGTCTGGATTGTACATCTCCCGGTAATTTCTGCTTAGTCAATGAGACTGGGTTCTATTCTATATAAGAAAATATGTGACAGTGGCTGATGAAGGAGACTAGAAATATGAAGTAATGGAAATCATCCACTTACCTCTGCGCTCTGGAGCTCTCAAGTTGTCATACCCAGGTGGAAACTTGAGGCTGGACTAAAGAGCACAGATGTCAGGCTGCCCGGCTCATTACATTTATGACCCACTTCTAGCCACTGGAGGGCATTTCCAGCAGGGATTGGCAACTGTGCACACCACCGAGTCTTCTCTAATTACTGTCTACTTTCTTCTTGCTTTTAAAAAATTTTTTAGCTCATCCCTTCTCTCATTTTTTTTTTTTTTTTTTTTTTTACTTTATCTCTGTGCTTTCTGCCCCCTCTACAACTCAATGATTTTTTCCTATCTAGAGGCCTTCCCTAGCATAATTTCTGCTGTGACAGCAATTCACATCACTCACTATCCTGGTGCCGCCTCGTCTTTGCTCTCTGGGGTTGATAAATATGTAGTTCTAGCATGAAAGAGACTGGGTGTAATCACTGGAGACTGCTCAGAGTGGAAACATCAGCGCTCTTTGCAGACACTGCCTAACTGAGAACAGCTTGAGAAAATAAGTTCTATGAAAAGGAGAAGGGGAGGGGAAGTGGTTAGCAAAATGAGAGGAATAAGATAAATGTGAGAAGAAAAAAGATCTTTAGTATGGCAAGCAGACAAACCCATCCATACTCATTGTTAAGAAACCCTTCCTTGACAGGAAATCTTTTTTCATATTAAGTGCATTAATTGAGAAATGAGGATTATTCTGAAATCTGGCTTGGTAGAAGTTTACTTTCTACCTTTTTATGGGAAAAAAAGGCTTTATAAAGATGATGGTATAAAGAGAATTGTTGGAGGGCTTCAACAACCTATTTAGGAGACCAATTCTTTTTAAGCCAGACATAATTTTTGGTGCATACGGTTACTTAATTACAAATGAAATTTATCTATTAATAAAAGCTAAGAAAGAAGATCTTTTGAGGGACAAAACATCCCAGCATTCTGTTAACCAATAATCCTAAATACTGCATGCATTCAAATGTAATAAGTTTTCAGTTTTCATTAAAATCTTCTATTATTTGGAATTTTCCTTAATTTATCCTTTCTTTAGAGTTGGTTTGACTTAGTGATCTTTAACATTACTAGAAACTGAGCATTGATCTTAGGGATTACAATACAGTTCAGCTCATCCCTAGAAAACTATTCTATAGAGATTAGTTTATTACTATCCATAGGGTTTTGGATAAACAGGCTCACTTTATTCATGCAGGGGGATTCCTGAGCAGTGGTTTGATATTACAAGTGTTCAGCCCCTCAGGTCTGCTTCCCTCTGTGTATTTGCATTGAAAGATAAAGGGAAGAATTCTAGCTAAATGATTTGCTATTATTTTCTGCCATCACTGCTACATGGTGATAGTTTGTCTGATATATGTGAACTTGGTTCCTTCTTGAGAAATTTATAGAATTATTGATGTTCAGAATTGGAGGATACCTGACATCTATATCCATCAGTCAGTATTCCAAAGCTTGACTCCCTTCCATAGGGCACTCATCGAATAACCTAGAAAATCCTAGACTAAAATTCTTTTTAGTATGGAAGAATTATTTTTAGAGCTTCCAGGGTCTGTTCTACTTTAAGCATGAAATTTGTAGACATGGTGTAAGATAACTGCATTTTAATCTAGGATTTCATTATGGGTCCATGAGTGACCCATGGAGGTTGGGAGGCAGCAATGAATGATAGAATTCATAATTTTCTAAATAACATCTAAATTTTGAACTATAGAAATATACCAAGTAATATATGTTTCTTTATTATGCACCAGAAATAGAAGTTTAATTTAACAAGTGGTGTTTGGTGTCCATATTAGTAAAGATTTTTTTGAGGATAAAGTTGAATAGAGCGACAACAGAACTTTTTCTTGCCAACTTGGAAATAAAGCAAATTCAATTAGCAATTTTAAGACTTGTCTCTAATTACAATATTAAGTGATTAGATAAAGTAGAGATATTGGTGCTTCCCAGTTAAAAAATCAGACCATTGGATACACATTGTCTAGAAAATATTGGCTTAGTATCCTGAGGAACTTTCTGACTTCTGCAGAAATGCTAACACTTGTCAGTTTGTCGTATAAGGTGTGAGGGGGTTCAAAGGGTTGCTGGAAGACTAGCTTTCAAGAATGCTGTGGAGAAGGAATTTTTCACATGGATCAAGAGGCTGGAAAGTGACCTTTATAGTCTCATCTAACTGATTGTGTGATTGTTGATGAAACCTAGTAATATATATGCTTTAAATGTTATTTTATTTGCCTTAGTTACTCTGTTACAAAGTATGCCACCTCCCAAACCAGATTCAAGTTTATATCCTAGATGCTTACAACAGCCTCCCCTTAGGAGAACAGTTATGGCTTTGGCCTTTAGGTAATTCAGTGGTTAATCTACCTATTAGGTGATAAGAATTGTGCAAATTATAGATAAATCTCTAAGATTTCTTTGTAAGTCTCTAAGAGGTTTATAGGTATAATTTCTAACTAAATTCTGTATGGACATACTCCCAATTTGTTCAGTTGAAATGTGTGATAGTTATTTTCTATGAATGTATGACTTTCTTACAAAATAATCCTTTTCTGGACAATATATATTTTTAATTTATATTTCTGCCTTTCTAACCCCCCCCCATATTCTATCATCCACACAACATCACCATTAAGCTTAACTTTGTCATATAGTACCCCTAAATTTAGAGAGTAGAATGTTCTCAGATTACTTGGCCCTACTCCTTTCTCAACATGGTTGACCAGTAGGCTTGCGAGAAAATTAGTAAGTTAATGTGATTAACAGCACTTAAATATATATATGAATATGATTAAAGGGGGGGAAATGTTGGATTGTATATACGGTAACAGAATAATTTACTTTTTAAATCCATGGAACTATACTACACAAACAGTGAATTTAAGGTAAATCATGGACTATAGCTAATAGTATAATTATAAAAATATGCTTTCATCTATTGTAAGGAATGTTCCATACCAAAACAAAGTATTAATAATAGGGTGTTATATGAGAATTCTGTATTTCATGCCTGATTGTTCTGTAAACCCACAACTTCTCTAATAAAGAAAAAAGGAGAAAGAAACACATAAGAGAACTAAAAAAAATTAAAATTAAATAAATCATTTAAAAAGAACATTTAAATGTTGTGATGTTGCTAGACGGCTTGATTTTCCATCAGTTTCCATGTCCTTTCCTCTTCAATCTCCTAATCAAGTACTGATCAAAGGTTTTCTCATGTCTGCATCCCCATACAAGTTGGCACCTTTTCAGTTTCCCTTTTATGCTGAAAGCTTTCATGCTTTGTAATCCTTTTTGTTCAAGGGATTTTTGCCTTTTCTATGGAAGGATATTTAACCACGAATCCCTAGGAGGCTGGAATTCAAGGCCAGCAGGAATAAACAACCAGTGCCCACACATATGCATCAGTGGATGCATTGGGGCATATTTTTGCAGTGAAGATGCAGATTCTTGATGTTCTGTTCAGAGGCGCCTCATGGCCGTTTGTGTAGATAGGGAAAGACACCACTATAATGTATAGGCAAAGCAAGGGAGACACCACTTTTTTTTCTCAACAGTTTGGGCTATTGGAAAAAGGAATATTTGTCTCGGAAGGCAGTCCTTCATCATTTGAGATGTTCACAAAGAGGTTGGATGATCCCTTCTCAGAGCTTTATAGCACATATGTGCTTGTATATATGACCTCGAAAGCCATTTATAACTCTGAAGCATTAAGTTCTATGACCCCAGGAGAAAAAGTAGGTGGTCCTTGAAATGTTATTTTGAGGGATGTGGTACCAATTGTTGTTAGAAACTTCTTTAGATCGCCTCAGCTCCTACCCCAACCTTAACTTTGTTGTTGTTGTTAATTCTAATTCTCTCAAATTCAAGTCACTATATATCTTTGAGCATCTTTTATGTGCTGTACTATCATCTGTATTTATTTTCATGAAGACTAATTTTTGTGGGTAGGGTAATAGTAATTTTGTAGGTAAGGTAAACTTTTAACACAACGATGGGAAGGTTAAATATGACCCAATAATAGTAGGGACAAGTTACAAATATTCTTAAATAAGAGAGTTTTTTTCTCCACAGAAATTATGTTGAGGGTAGTTTAATATAATAGGCTTCAGAGAGAGAGAGACCACTTTAAATCTTAGTCTGTCAATTAGCACTGTCGCTTTAGCCCAGTTACTGAGTATTTTTAAAACTCAATATCCTCATCTACAAAACTGAGATGATACCATTAGCAAAATAAATGTTAAATAGAAACAACAGATGTAAATCATCTAGTGCCTGGATTATATTAGGTTCCAAAAATATATGTTAATAGTCTTCCTTTTGATTTAGGTCGCCAAACCTGAACTTGGAAAAAGGAAGGATTTTTCCATTGAGTAGTTCTTTGCATACCTCTACTCAATGAAGACATTAAGAAAAAAGAGGAATTTAAGTTTTAACTCCAGAGGACATTTATTGAGAGCTTTTGATGGTAGGTGCACTTGTACTCTTTGTTATCTGCTTTGGTGGTTTCAGGTTATGTGAAAATAGAATGGGAAGGCCCTCAAACTTCCAGGTCTTTTGGATCCACCCTCAGCTAGATCTTTCCATCTGTGGTCTGTATAGCCCAACCTAGCAAAAATTCTTGCACTGGATTTGCAGCAGTGTCTTCTTTCTGGTTGGACCCATCATGCTATAAGTCAATGTCTTTTTCTTAAGACTTCTGTCTTGGAACAGCAAATAAAAATCATCCCTGGACTCAATATCGTTAGCATGAATAAAATTCAATGAAGGAAGTAAAGTTTCAGAGAAAAAGAAGCCACTTAAACTACTAATACAATCAATTATAGATATTGTAGAAAGTGCTTAAGATAGTGTGTAGAATGCATTAGGGCTTCATAAGTATTAGCTATAATTAACTATAAACCAGCCCTGTGTTAGGTGTAATGCACATATAATTGGATGTTATCCTCATAGTAATCGTCTACATTAGGCATTGTAATATCTATTCTACAGATGAGAAAACCAGGTTTGGAGAAACAAAAACATGTCCCAAATCACACAGCCAGGACGTGCCAGAGCAAGAATTTGAACCCACAGTTGTCTGGTTTCATAGCTGGCTCTATCACACTATGATCAGTGACCTCAATCAAATTTATAAGACATGCAAACTTATAAATCATATATAGTATATTGAATAATCACTAAACAATGAATTATTAAAGCATGTATTCATTCTTCTCCTGCCTGTAAGCACACTTAGGGCTGGCTATCATTTGTCTGTGGGGTAGGGTTTGATCTTCTTACATGTGACAAGTTCCTAGGTGCCTTGAGGCCGTGGCAAGACACAGCGATTTTCAGTAGATTAGGCTCTTGCCCCAAATCTTCGTTGAAGATATGCACCAGTTCAGTCTCTGGAAGGTTTCTGAGAAAAGGAGAGAGGCTATGGCATTGGTTTGCTCAGTTTTGGGGAATAAAACCATAAGGACACCTTTCCCTGAAGTTGGGGGAATTGGCCCTGCGGTCCTGACTTAAGTTCTAATCAGAGTCCAAGGTACTTCCTTGCATTTCCCCCAGTCATCTCAGTCAAGTGCCACAATCTATTTTGATTCCCATCACAGAAAGTCTTTGCAGAAATCATCTGATACAGAAAGAGAACATTTCAAGGGACAAGCAAAATTGATTCCCATGGCCTTGCAATGTAAGTGCTGAACATAGATTATTATCCAGAATATCCACATTTATACTAATGAAAATAAAGAGTCATGTGCTAGAGACTTTTTTTTTTTTTAACCCAAATATTGACAGGCGGTGAGCAGGTGGAGCCGTGCAGCGCTTGTCACGGATGTGTCTGAGTGGTAGGCAGAGGAGGGGTAAAGATATGAGTGAATGATATCAGCACACTCGCTCCTTTCCTGTTGTTGTTGAGTGACACTTGGATATATCACTAAACATATAAAAATAGAAGCTCTGTGTCAGCCTTCTCCTTGTACAGGGTGCTGTGCTGCAGCATTTAAATCTGGATGTCAGTATGCCACTATCGTTATTTATAGAGGAGACCCATATTAACATTTTGAGAGCGACAGAGGAAGAGGAAGAAAGAAAAAGCATATTTTAGAGGGAATATTGCCTTCCATTAATTGACCATTTAACTTTTCAAAGGCTTCTGGGCTTTTTATACCATTAGAAATAATAATTCATAGCCGTATAGGATGTATAATTGCAAGACACTTTCACATATAACAGCACATTAAGGTCTCATAGAGACTCTATGAGGTATACAGTAGCATTTCTCCTCCTACAGAAGCTCAGGGACTTAAGTGACTCCCTACCATATTGCTCAGCTGATCAGTGGTAGAACTGGTGCTCAAATTTGCATTTTCAAAATCAGTTGTTTCTTCTTTCTATATAGGGAATATATGGATAAATATTAGTGTTCAGAAATAACAGATGAGGAAATTGGCATACAAAGGGTTAAACTGAGAAAACAAAAGCACAATGTAAGTATAAGGCCTGGCATAAGTCACAGAGGACACAGGGATGAACAAAATAAATAAAAATCCCTACATTTTTTTGCATCTCAGCAGCTGTGTTAAATGACCTTTAAGGTTCTACAACTTCATAGTGTAAGTTGAAGTACACACCTATCCTATCCCATTTTAATCATCCTTTGGAAATATTAACCTGGCTAAAAAAGCCATCCAACAATAAAATATTTGATATTTCAAAATCTTCAGCTAATTCATAAGAATTTTTTTTCTCTCCCAGATTTGGACCATTGTGTAGAGTCTGTACTGGTATGGTGGCATATTGTCATGTTCTGATGTTTCCTTTCCTGTTGAAGTCAACACTGTATCATAGGGCATTTCTATATGTGTTCCAGTGGAACTGAATGGGACCTGAAGGATGCCTTTGACCAATAAGGAAATCTCTTAATAGGCTCCTGCTAGCATCACTCACACGAGCCCATAGCGAGGACAGCCATTCCCAAACTTCTCTACACTTTGGAATCAACTAGGGAACCTTGGGAACCACTGAAGTAGGGTGCAGCTAAAGGGATGATGACAGACAGGTATTTGTCCACCCAGCAGCCATTCTCAATTACTTTCTTCCTTGCTTTGTTCAGCTGTTAAATGACCCTGCGAAACAGGAGAGGCAGGGTCTGTCCCTCCTAGCTCTGGAGAGTGCATCATGATTGTTCTGAGACAACCATGGTAATTGTAATCGCTCTGCCAGTGACTAGTTTGGGAGTAGTTACATGACCCAGATCTAACCAATGGGGTAGGAAAGATCTACTGGGGGAGTGGGTGAGAGAGGATGGAATAATGGGGAAGCTTTATGTTCTATTAGCCAGAAAAGTTTCTGAATGGAAATAGTTCTTTTCCTTTCTACCTCTGGACATTACTATGTTGAGGAGGTGTGAGACCATAAAGGGGAGCTAGACAAAGGACTCAGGCAACACACTAACAATGGTGAATGAAAGTGGGAAGAAACTGGGTCTAGCTGACATTGTTGAGTTACCTAGTTAATAGACTCTAATACCAACGTATCTCCTGACGTTTGTTATTTATCTTTTTTTGTTACTTTAGCAGATGTTTCTGAAATTAGTGGTTAAAACTTCCTAAATGACACATGTTATCTTAATTTTGACATTAATTTCATAAGGAAAATAGTTTATGCTATCCTAAGACAAAATACGACTGATCCCAAACTTGTACAGTATCCCTGAAGAGAAAGCTGTGGATACCAAAGGAAAAAAAATATATGAACGTTTTCTTATATGGCTGCAACTCAAAAGACTTGGGATTTATTTCAAAAGTTCCTGGCTATATTTTATTAGCCTGCTTCAGATCTATTATATAAATTTATTAAAATTCTTGAACCTCTTTATACTTTTTCCCTGTGCTATTTAGAATATTTGTGAGCAGACCAGAGGCAGGAGAACTACTATTAAAAACACTTACATATTAGCTAGTTTGATAATGACTGACACAAAGACATCATGATATGGAACTTCTTGAAAAGGGTCCCAGTATATTTTTTATACCAGGTTGCAAGATGGAGTTTTTGAGGAGCAAATGTTTCTTAATCTACTGCGTAATAACTAGAAAGGAGAGTAAAAGAGCTAGAGAATGGTGAATATCGTGAAGCAGAATAATTGAGCCTTAAGTCCATTTTTAGGTGTGATAGCCCATGAGTTCCCTGTAGTTTCAATTCTGCTTTTCCCTTGAGGATCCTGTAATAACCAGTTTTCCATTTCCCCATGGGATATTTTTATGAAGATATTAATAATTACAGATAAAATTTGTTGGGTGCTTATCATGTGACAGCCATCATGCCAAGCTTTTAACATGCATTATCTCAAATACTCTTCACAATCAACCTATGAAGGCAAAGTGTCTGGAAGAGTTTTAAGACAAGAATTGAGACAAGTTGCCCAGCTACTCAGTGGAAGTGTTGGGATAGAAGCCAAGCTGGTACTCTTAGGCAGACACAATATTGTCTTGTATCCACGATGGAAAGTTGTGAAAAGAACACAAACTTGTAGTCTGGCTCTATCTTCACCTCCTGTGAAGATTAACCAAGATAATGTTCTTTGTAAGCTGGAAGCCCTGTCCAAATGTAACAGATTTTTCTGATACCTTGGACTTTGAGGTCTGTTCAATGAACATTTATAGTCTCTGCTTGACCCTATGCCAGGTTCTGGGAGTACAGTGATTTATAAGACATGTGAGTTCTTTTCCTGTCACTGCTGAGCCTGAAGAAAATGGACCCTGGCAGCCAGGGGGAGGCCAGGCTTCCCTTTACAGACAGGCCTGGGGCTGCCCCAGCTCTGGCTGTGAGTCGCCGAGCCACAAGGTGAAAGCCTGTCGAGAATTGATGCCAACAGCTCCCCAGCTGCCTCATGTTAATGTAATCAGCAAGAAGCCTGCACACCTGATGGTAGTTCAGAATATGAGGTGAGCGATTAAAGTTTAAAAGGTCGTATACCATTGTAATACCAAAAAGAAACTTTATGATTCATCATTCCTGATGTAATGTCATCTGTTTAATAAAGCTGTATTTCACTCACAGCTCATTTTTAATGGGCCTATTTAAGTAATAGCATTGGGGTTGGGTTTTTTCCCTTCCCTTTCAAGCACAGAGTGGTTTATATGGAGTATACTTGAAAAAACCACAGTAGTTTAGGACTTGGATATTTACAATATCTTTTGGCCTTTAGCTGACTGGGTATTGTTTATGCCAAACCACTATACTTGGTCTGAAATATCAAGCAAAGACAAACAAGCAGCCGGATATGCTAATACACAAATAAACTGTCTCCCTTAATTGTTTGGATGTGAATTTATATTATGGGCAGATACTGTTATCTGTAAAGTCTCTCAATGAGCAGTGGTCAGAGGGCACATCGTCCATAGTGCATTTCATTCAAGGAAGGAAGTGGAACCCATTGGACCTGCTTGTCTTAGCTCACTAGATCTCTACCAGAGAGACAGTTTTGTCCTCCAGTGAACATCTGAAGATATCTGGATACATTTTACAGTTGTCACAGATGGGGCAGTGGGGATATTGCTACCAAGAATTTAGTGACTAGAGGCTAGGGATGCTACCAAACATTCTACAGTGCACAGGAGAGCCTCTCCCTCATATACAACAAAGAATTATCTGGCCCAAAACAAAATGTTAATACTTGCAAGGCTGAGCAACCCTGTCTGGGATGGTTAGATGCCAGGGAGAGGAGGAGGAGAGGATCAGTTTCTGCAACATAAGGCTGACATCTCTTACAGGAAATTCAAGAAGAAAACCTTGGGGGAACCTTGAGATTTGAATTCATAGGGTAAGAGGACTCCGGGCTTCAGAGGAAAGAGGTTTAGTAATGCCCTGTGGTAGTGAGAGTAGGTCTGACCTCATTTTTCTTGGTCCTAATTTTTGTTGATGCCGTTGATATCTTCCTGACTGAATATTTTGAAACAGTTACTCTTCATTTATTAATATGCACCTCATGCGGGAGGTGTGTGTATCATGAGGTGAGGTTGAAAGAGTGAGAGTATGGGTAAACTAGAATTTATGAAAATGTAGAAAACAGAAAAGTATTTTAAAATTTTACCTACTCCAAACCTCATATTTAACAGAGAAAGAAACTGAAGCTTGTAGAAAGAAAATAATTTTCTGAAGGTGACCAACTAATCATGGCATTCCACAGTCTAACATTATTTGTTTTGCTATCTTTGTTCTCAATTTAAGAACAATAGATTCTAACCCACACACCATTCTGCTCTCTAAATGCAACATGCAAATTAACATCTTCTTCCCTAATCCTCTTTTTTCTTTTCTTTTCCCACCCCTAAATTTGTCCACACCAAGATCTGTTTTAGAATATAGCAGCACCAAAATCAAATTGTTCCTTGACATTTCTTACTAATTTTTTTCCACAACAAATTTAACTTTTAGCTCTTTATTGGTAGGGTCAGTGATGTTTCTGTTCTGTGGCTTCCTAGTTTTCTCTTTGTGCTCTTCACTTTATATTCTTGAGCATTTTAGTTGCTCACTAATATCGGTTGCCATGGCTTAAACTTCAGTTCATCAAACCCCTTACAGGGTCATAGCATGGAGAAGTCCTGAAGTTTCCAGAAAGGTCATATATAAAGAAGGGTGGTGCATGTACTCTTGTGGCTCACTGAATTGGTATAAACTGAACTCTTGACTTCTACCTCCTCAACTGTCTCTTTTCCCAGTTTTCTTCATTTGAGTAAAATGGCAAGTCCATCTATCAGGATGCTCAGGACAAAAGTCTTGGAGGCATCAGTGACTCCTTTTCTTCTACTTCCCATATCTAAATCTTATTGGAAGTATCTTTAAAAGATATCCTTACTGCAACCATTTTTCATCTCCTCGCTTGTTTGTATTCACCCACGTCCAAGCCACCAACACCTCTCACTTTGAAATATTGCAATAAATTTTTTACTGGTCTTCTTCCTTCTAGCTGGCCCTTTTGTAATCTCCATAGAGCTCCCAGAGTGATTAAAGTGTTAGTTCCTGTCTTAAAATGGCTCTTTCTTTAATAAAAATAAATTACAAATCTTTTCCTCTTCACTTGATCTTCCCTGATACTTTATTATCTATTTGAGTATCACCCACGTATTTGATGATCATGACCTTAATGTGCCCTATTCAAGGTCAATGATGGTATTTCTTAACCTCAGAGGAGTCACATCCATGCCCAGACTCCATGCATCACCACTTATCATCATGCTTTCTTCAGTCTGGATGGAAGCATTCAAACCCATTTGAATTGGCAAAGGCTGATATAAAAGAGCATTGCCACTAACATTTTGTGAGAGATCCTGTCACAAGTGTTTTACTAAAAGGCAGAGATATAAGATCCCTTGCCTTTCTATCATCTGCTAATTTGAAATTATGTTGTAGAAGGCTGTGTAGTTTGTCGGGTGTGATTTGTTCTTTAAATGCCCTTGCTGCTTAATCTTTGTGAAATCCTTATTAGGATGCTGAGTGATCCTTAACCAGGAATTTTTTTTAAAGGCACAGAAAGAGGATGTATAACAGCATGTCTGAGGAGCAGATTGACAGGTATCTTTGCGGGATGCAAAGGCCATAGAAGACTCCAGTGAACTAACATATAATATAGTTCATCCTATTTTTTTGTCCATAGTAAAAGTCCAGTTTAGGACTGGTAGACTTGGAAGAGTCTCTCATATTGATTATGGCAGCAATAAAACTAATAGAAATAGCTCAGATTCAGCCATTCCTCTTATTTGAGGACTCCAAGTATTTACATGCATAGTGTTTTTCATCCTCACCAAATTTCTGGCTCTTCTGGTGTGGTGCAAGAGATAGGCTGCTGGACAAGGAGTCATAAGAACTTAATTCTAGCCCAGGCTTTGCTGCTTACTGGTTGCATGGCTTTAGATCAGAGGTTGACAAAATTTAAATTTACAGAGCAAGATAGTAAATGTTTTAAGCTTTGTGGGTGATATGGTCCTTATCACAACTATTCCATTCTGCCATTGTAGTAAAAGCAGCCAGAGAGAATATGTAAATGAGTGAGTGTGACTGTGCTTCAATAAAACTTTATTTACAAAAATAAAGGCAGTAGGATAAATTTTATCCATGAGCCATGGCTTGCCAACTCCTCCTTTAGATAATCTATTCATCTTCTCTGGGCTTCATTTTCTTTATTTCTTAAATATGGGGGTTGAGCTAGAAAGTCTTCAAGCTGTAAAATTATTTGATCTCATATGCAAAGACTCATCCACCAGAAGTTGTTGAACACTTGAAATTACAGTATGCTTGAATCCTCTTAGCATCTCTGTGAGTGGCATTTCACATTTTGATTGAAACCCCAATCTGGGAACAAACCTCAAGCAGGGAGCTTCCTTTGGAATCTAGTCCCAATGGACTCAGATCCAGATGAGTGTGTGTGTCAAAAGTGTTACATGGTATGTCCTCCATAAGGTAAAAAGTCCCAAGAGTCCTCAGTGATTGGAGCAAAAGGATAATGAAAGAAGGGCAGCTCAATCCCTTTTCCCACTTCACATCCCATCCTTATTAGGTCCTGACCTAAACCTCACACCATCACTTGGCTCAGTCAAACCAACCAATTTGAACCAAGTCTCTGCATGCTCAGGGAAGAAGTTCTCTGGGGAAGCTCTAAAGATAGGCTATATGCACAAAACTGTTGCTTGAAATTTTCCCACTGTTGAGAAGATGGGAGAGTGTGGCAGGAGGTTTTCTCACTTGGATGCCTTTGGAGCATAAATATCTTTGAAAATCAAAAGCATTTAAGTTGTTCAGACCTCTAAAAACTGCACACCCTTTATTTTTCTATAATATGTTATTTTAAGTAGGGGGTCACCAGGAGGGAACAGTCCTACTTAGAAACTTGGAGGAAATGAATTAATCACAGTTGGACACATGCTAAGCAGTCAAATGCTACTTCCCTTCTAATTACACCACATTTTCCAGCTTTCCAGATTTTTTTCCAGCTAGAAAAGAGTACTAAAAACTTTCTATGAACAAAGCAGTTAAAATCACAGAATAAACAAATGTTTTGGTCATCTCTCTTTGGTAGGGAAGGAAGGGAGAATGGTAATACAGACAGACACCTGAAAATATAATATAAATTTCTCTTATGTTAGCAATTATTATATGCATGGTGCATTGCTTGCATACTCATTTAATCTTATGTTGATCAAGTAATTATCCCATTTTACCTACCAGGCAACTGAGACTTAGTGGTTATCCACAGTCACAAAGGTTTTAAATGGCAAAGTAAGTTTTTAATTCCAAGTCTGTCTGAATCCAATGTCACTTAAACAATTATTTATGCTGCTAATATTACTAAAGAAGTTCTTTTTTTGAAAGATGTATTTTATTTATTTCTCCTCCCTGCCCTCTTTGTTTGCACTTGTTGTCTGCTCTCTGTGTCTGTTTGTTGTGGGTTCTCTGTGCCTGATTGTCTTCTTTTTAGAAGGCACCAGGAACCAAACATGGGACCACCCATGTGGAAGGGTGGCACCCAATTGCTTGAGCCACATCCCCTCCCTGCTTGTGATGTCTCTCATTGTGTTTCCTCATTGTGTCTCCTCATTGCATCATCTTGTTGCATCAGCTTGCTGCACAAGCCCATTGTGTCAGCTTGCTGTCTTGCTCATCTTCTTTAGGAGGCAATGGGAACCAAACCAGGGATCTCCCATGTGGTAAGCAGGTACCCAACTGCTCAAGCCACATTCGCTTCCCTAAAATAGTTCTAATGGAGACTAAATAGTAATATGATTTTTCAGTGCATACCTATTGCATAAAGGACAAGTTTTTGTGTGTGTGTGTGTGTGTGTGTGTGTGGGAGGGATCTTAATTGCAGAAAACTTTATTAGTTTAATAAGTTTAGGTGATGACTCTGATCTTCAAATAAATGTCATACTACAGAGGGCCCACTGCTCAAGTATTTGAACAGCAAACATTTTTAAAATTTGAGTTTGGGTGCCATTAAAATTTTAAACTCAATGCATTAGGTGAGCAATCTTCTTTTCGTTACAGCACCCACCAGTGAATAAACACATAAAGGTTAAGAAGCTGGTCCAGGTTGATCTGCTGGTTATGTGGTAGAATCAAGACTGGACCCTTTTGATATAAAACCCCAATGTTCTTTCTTCTGCACCTAAATGCCTATCTCCAGCACAAAAGATGGAGAAAAACATTAGGCAAGCAAAGACACCAAGATTCAAGGGTTAGACTATTAGGGATTACAAACCAGTGACCTAAAAGCCAAATTAGGCTCACACATGTAGGCTGCACAATGCTTTACTTTCATAAAAAATGTGGGTGAGTGTTGAAGAGGAATGTCCTCCCTGGTCCTCATTGCTCCCAGTTGTCTTATACTCCACTGGCCACTTCACACATCTATGTTACATGCCTGGCCACTAGTAAGCCTTGACATTTGCAGTCCCTACAAGCAAACAAGTTCCCAAACAGCTATTATGCTCTATCATTCTCTAATTTACTTGGTTAGTGAGAAAAGTTCTGGGGGCTAGGTCCCAAGAATAAAACACGGAAGTTGGTCTAACAAGAAAAATGTCCTCATTACAAAGCAAAGAAAAATCCACTTAGGACATGCAAAAGTAATAGTCATATGCTCTCTACTACTGGAAATTTCCATGTGCAGGACAGGAAAGGAAGGGCAATGTTCCCAGCTGAAGCTGAAACAAGAATGATGAGAAGCTGAATGGAATTACCCAACTGGAATTTGGCCAATACTTAGGGCTCCCACCTGTGTAAGTTGGGGTCACTTGGCAGGGGAACTGGTTGTGGTTTTCCTCTGATAAATGGACCTCCTGAAAGCTCAGCAATCTGGAGCCAATGCTGGGCAGATTTGACAGAATACTTTGCTTTGAACAGTGCCACTTGGCAAATATCCTCTTCAGAGAAGTTTCATCCTTATGAGCCAGGCCTGCTAACTTCAAAGCAGTGAGTGATAATAATTTTCTTCAGCCTTCTGTCTGGTTAAAAGGCCAATGTACCCCCTCCAAATTCTTGAGTTACAAGGGCTTGTGAATCAGCCATATTTCATTTCTTATGTTTTTGTAGCTTTCAGATGCATTCTCGTTCAATCCTCCCAATAAACTAATGAGAAAGACAGGGGAGAAGTTTGCATCTCCAGTGTAGAGGTGAGTAAATTGGGATTCAGAAAGTTTCAGAGCCGCAGCTGAAATCCAGGTTTCCAAACTTCCTGCCTATGATGTTTCCATTTTACTGCAGCACAGGTAAATGGACTTGTTCCAAGGTTCATAGCAACAAAACAAACTGCACCTGCTCAGAGTCGAAGCAAATGGGATAATCTGAGCAAACAAACAGTTAAATTGGTTATTGGGATTTGGTAAACACTGCCATATTATGTTCCTGTTAAGACTGGAGTTATCATGAACTCCTGCCTTTCTTTCCTTTTCCTTATCTTGGTGAACTATGCTATTAGTGACCCAGTCATCAATACCAGAAACCTGCAGGTAGTCCTCGACTTCTTCTTTTCCTTTCTGAATTACATTCACTGAGTTCTGTGGAGTCCATATCTCTTATATCTTTTTTTTTTCCCTCTCATTTTTAATTATTTTAATAATATTTATAGCTTTTCAAGAAAATTTCTGATTTGAAAATGTTAAAAACAATGCATATTCCTTGTCAATAATTTAGAAAAAAAGAAAACAGAAAACTAAATTATCCATAATTATATCAACCAGAGGCAATAAATGTTAACATTTAGCCCTTCCAATAATAAATATGAATATTTTTTTTTCATTTAGGATTAGTATGTATATACAGTTTAGATCTTATTTTTATCATTTAAAATTTTTTGTTGAAGTATATCATTCATAAATGAACATACATAAACAAGTGTTAGTAAAAGATGTGAACTTTGAAAACAAGCATGCATCTCTTGCATCTTTTTTTTTCTTCTTGTCAGCTTGTTGTTTTTGCTTGTCGGTTTGTTTTCTTTAGGAGGCACTGGGAACTGAACCCGAGACCTCCCATGTGGGAGGCAGGCACTCAACCGTTTGAGCCACATCCACTTCCCTCTTACATCTTTTGATGCTGTCCCCTCTGCTGCACCCCCACTGACAGTGCCCTTACTTCAGACCCTGGTATTTCTCTCATAGTCTATTGAGATAGTCTCCCAACTGGCCTGTGTGTCTCCCCGCTTGCATCTGCATGTATCGTTTCATGTATGGTATCTTTCTTGATTCTCCCTTCTCCGCCCCTATAGAATATTCTATTCTATAGAATAGACACGCCCTTAATTATTTTCCTTATGGGAAGCTTGTATATCTAGGCCATCATCTGTAACATTTGTGTGTCTGTCTCCCCTACCGACTATGAGCAACTTGTAAAAAGGGACCTTGATGTATTTCTTCATTGGCTGGCTCTATAGCTGGAGACAGTAGGTGCTCAGACCATGTTTGATAAACAAGCAAACATTTAAATGTTCCAGCCCCTGAGCAGTTTATAGTCTAGTGCAGACATTGAAGCAGATTACCGTGATGAAGTTTAATGAAGTCTAATGAGGGCTGTGGGTACATGGGTTAAGTCTTGGAGCCATTCTCTCTTTCCACCACTGGTCCAAAGGGAAGAAACCTGGAGCGTCTTCTCAGCAATCCTCAGTTGCCTTTCCTTCCCCACCCCCAGTTCTATTAAGTGTGGCCTGAAACATATCTCTAACAAGTTAAGCAGAAGCATTTCTCTGTAACATTGTCATCTACTTTGCTGAAATCCATTAATTCTAAGCTTTAACACCCTTGATCAAAAATAGCTCTGAACCTTATGGGGAAATAAGAAAAGCAGACTGTCTGGCCAGAGTCACAGGAAAGATATTAATATTTGCCTTCATGGTTAACCTTCTTTCTCTACATCCTTTCTCCCACTGTCTGCACCCCACCCTGCCACCACCAAAATAAATGTTTTCCAAGAATCTACGACAAGAGAATTGAAAGTAAATCAAAACCTGGACAAAAGGTCAACGAAAAAGGATAAAGCTGCCACTTATATTTGTCTAAGGCAGTAAAGGGGACAACTTGTTATATTATTTACAGTCTCCATAAAGAGGAGGCCCTTGTTGCTCACACAAAGCCCTAAGCTTATTAATTGTCAGCATGGTCTGTCCCACTAACAGGTTTTCTGCTATTGATGGAGAAGGGAGAGGGAGGCTCGCTCGTGCGCTCTCTCTCGCGCGCTCTCTCTCTCTCTTTCAAAGAGATCTTTTTTGGGGGCAAGGGGAAGCGTTTGTTAAGCCTCCAGACTTCTCTGCATTATGTCCAGGTGGCATGACGTGTGAACAGACGAAAGATTAAAATCACCGGGGAAATCGCGCCGTCTGAGCCCAGATCACGACGCCTCTCAGTGACCCAGCAACCTAAATGCTATCTGTCAACTTGTCCTTCCAGCGACTTTTCACCCCATGCTCCGTGGCTGCTACTCAGGGAAAAAGAAGGGTGGGGGCATTGGAAGGACGGGGAAGGCGAGCAGGAGGAAGCTAGGATAAAATACAGCCTTATTACTAAGGACTCTGCAATGAGGGTCAAACATGGGGCGCGGGAGCCTTTTAACAAACCAAATACTTTTTCCAGACCCTCATTCCCTAATGTTTCCTCAGTCTCTTCTGAAATTCCACCCCCCTCAGGAAATATCATGCCATTAATAGGCCCCAGTCCCCCCAAGCAAAAACGAAGTCCTAGCGAGCCCACTGAGGTCGGCGATTTTTCTAAGTTTCAAAAACTTTCGACGAAATCCACTTTTCCTTTGCTGGTGTTCTCTGCAAGTGAGAACGCACAGCCAAGCTCCCTTTGCGCCGCCTTTCCCGCCCTCAGCTAATTTTGGGGATGGAGGTGGAATTGGGTGAGGTGAGAGAAGGGCAGATGTTTTACAATGTTGACTGCTCAAATACCGAATAACATGCAGCTTATTTAGAGCCGGCGTCGATTCTTTAGATGATCCATCCAAACAACAAAGAGGCTAGGCTGCCCATCCCTCAAATGTACTAGATTGAACCACATGAAATTACCCTTTTTCTTTTTTAGGGCAAAACAGTCGAATATTGGCAATTTCATATGATTCCAACTAATCCAAAATATAAATAGAACATAATGATTTTCAGTTATAGCAACATGAAATATCCCCAGCTTATTTCAAATCAATGATTTTGGTGCCCTGCTTTGCTATTGTTGCAGTCATGTGCTTTGTCTGCCCATGGGGTGGCTCAGCCCTGGGTAAGCCACTTCTACCTTAAATCATAAAATAGAAGCCACTTACAGAACTTGTGTGTATGTGTAACAGACCCTCAGTTTTTTCCTAAAAGAATTTGACATGTGACATTTCAAAATATATATATATATATTTTTAAAGATTTTATTTATTTATTCATTTATCCCCCCCTTGCTGCTTGTGCTCGCTGGGTCAGCTAATCACGCTGTGCGGGCGGGCTTGCCTTCACCAGGAGGCCCCGGGAACCTAACCCGGGGCCTCCCATATGGTAAACGGGAGCCCTACTGATTGAGCCACAGCCGCTTCCCTCAAAAAATATTTTATTTTAAGTAGTCATCATATGAAAATTCAGATCTTTGATAAACTTTCTCAGTTAGTCCGATGTGTAGGAGTTTGTATAGAAGTAAAGATTTATACACTTTGTTATTGGTGCCTGTATTTTGTAGTCTGTTTTAAATGTAAGATTATGAAAAATACAGGCCTTTTTTTCTTCTTCAGCTTTTATAGCTACATATATATTTAAGAAATAATGTTTGGGCATTTATACAATTGTAAAATTTCCAGCACCATAACCAATGTGGTTTAAACAAATGTATTTAAACCACTTAACAAATACTGTTTAATTTATTCTTCTCCTCAAGTTTTACTATAAAAGTGGTTTTTAAAATAATTGCTGTGAAAAATGTATTCAGAACCCAGACCTTCATTATTAATCATTATTTAGGATTTGAGTATACCAAATTTACCTTTCAGGTAAAGAATGTTTGGAAGCCAATATTTTCCTTTTAGAAAGTTAATACAACACATTATGGAATACTTGGAAAACATACACACACACACACACACACACACACAAACATGAAAGTGAGGCTGTTATGTGAGGCTTACTGCACATAATATGTGCTCATTTTCGACTTGTAGAAAGAATGCACCATTTTGGTATTTCTATTTAGAAGTATTTTATATGCTTATTTTTAAAAAGTTGTCATTATACTCTACATAATTAAAAAAAACACTTTCTCTTAATTTCAGAATACTTTTGGTTTTATAGAAAGTTGGTATATAGTACAGAGAGTTCCCATGTGCCCTACACTCAGTTTCACCTATTGCAAATATGTTACATTAGTATGTTACATGTGTCACAACTGATGAACTAATCCTGATGCATTATTATTAACTAAAGTCCATAGTTTATTCAGATTTCCTTAGTCTTCACCTAATGTCTGTTTTCTTGTTCCAGGATTCCATACAGGATACCACATTACATTTAGTCAATATGTTTCCTTAGGCTCCCCTTGGCTATAACCATTTCTCAGTTTTTTTCTTGTTGACAGTTTAAAGGCATACTGGTCAAGTTCTGAAGAATCTATATCCCATTTTGTTGTATTTTTATTTGTTTAATGTAAAGTTATCACCTATTTTGGGGGGAAATATTATTTTAATGACTAAATAATATTCCACTGATAATTTCTCTATGGTGGGGCATTTAGATTTTTTCCTAAAGAAATGGAAAGTGTCTTTATCACTGTGTTTCTTTAACATTGACTGGAGATTAACATGGAAAGGACAGAACTCACTGGGGAAAATATGCACATATTAAACATATTTTGGTGCTGATAATTTTGACATTCTTGTTTGACTTCTCTCCCAGCGTAGTGTAAAATTTGGGCATAGATGTATACACAAAAAGATATGATCCTGGAATATAGTATTCTTAATCCAGACCCCAAATACCTATCCATTAGCAGTGGGCTCCTCCTTGCCCAAATCAATGTTAGAGTGCTGGAGATGTGATGGTAAATCAGAGTCTCAGTGGAAGAAAGCTTGCAGAGCCTTCCTTGTGGGGTTCGCAGTTCTTTAGTCGGTAGACAAGTTGCTTCTTTATTTTTTTTTTGTATTTTTTATGTCTGGGCCTTGAAAGTTACTCATTGGTAGAGAGGCTTCTTTACATTTGTATTAAAGGCTTGGGAACAACTGTTTTAAGAGATCACCATCCTCCCAATTATTATCACCATCTATCTTAGTTTGCTAAAGGCTGCCACTGCAAAAAATAGTAGAAATGGATTGGCGTGTTTTTTTTTTTTTTTTTTTTTTAAAGATTTTTCTTTATTTCACAAACCCCCTTATTTTGCACTTGCTGTCTGCTCCCTGTGTCTGTTCATTGTGTGTTCTCTGTGTCTGCTCGTCTTCTTTTTAGGAGGCACTGGGAACTGAACCCAGGACCTCCCATGTAAGAGAGAGGTGCCCAGTTGCTTAAGCCATATCTGCTCCCTGCTTGTTGTGTCTCTTATTGTGTTTCTTGTTGTGTCTCCTCATTGCATCAGCTTGCCATGCTAGCCTGTCGTGTCAGCTAGCTGTTTTGCTTATCTTCTTTAGGAGGCAACAGAACCGAACCCAGTACCTCCCATGTGGTGGGCATCCAACTTCTTGAGCCACATCTGTTTGCTGGGTTGGCTTTTATAATGGGAATTTATTAGGTTAAAAGCTTACAATTCTGAGGCTGTGAAAATGTCCAAACCAAGTCATCAATAGAGATGCTGACTCACCAAAGGCTGATCCTGGACTCCTGCAACATGGCAAGGCACAATAGTGTCTGGTCTCTGCCTTTCCCTCCAGGCTCACTTACTCGCCAAGTTCAGCTGTGGGTGATCAGGCACATAGCAGGATATGATGGCATCTCTGCTGGTCTCTGGAGCTCAGCTGTGGGCAGTCAGGCATATGGCTGATCTCTCCCCTCTCCTTCCGGCCTCATCTTTTTTCAGCCTCTTAGGAGTCTATTTCCGTGCCTCTTTGCTCTGCTGTTTCTAGCCTCTCTGGGTTTTTCTGTTTCTGTTGCTTTTCTCTGTGCATCTCTGCATGTTTCTTCCATTTTAAAGGACTCCAGTAAAAGGGCCAAGGCACACCCTGAGCCAAGCTTCACTGAAGCAATCCAATCAAAGTCCCCCCAACTGAGTCCAGTCCAGTCAAGGCTCTCAAACGCACAGGAATGGAGTAGCTCCAAGGATGTGATCTTTTCTGGGATCCACAAATAGTCCCAAACTGTTACACCATCCCCCCATTTCCCCATCTCACAATGAACCTTGATCGTTCCCTCTTTTTCATTTTGCATTCTCAAGTCTGTCAAGTTTAATATTTGATTCTCCTAAATATATCCTCTGACACCTCCTCATTTTCACATACACAACATTTGTTTAAATCACTATCATCACTTGCCTAGATTATTAAAATAGTCTTCTAATTGGTTCCTCCTTGTCTCTCTAGGTTTAGGCTTTCATTTCATACCTCCTTCTCCATAAGAATGTGTGTATGTGTGTGAATGCACACACAATGTCCTTACACACATATGTATGCATATACACACACACAAGATCTGACTCTTCTACTACATTGCTTAAGAACCTTTCATTGGCTTCCCATTGCCTATTGTATAAAGCTTGGATTCTGAAGTTGCTATCTATGTGAACTTGGGCAAGTAACCCAACCTCTCTGCCTCAGTTTTCTCATCTATCAATTAAAGATAAGAGTACTTACATGATGTTATTGCAAGGATTAAATGTGAGAATAAATGGAAAATCCTGACAGCAGTGCCTGGCCAGTGGTATGCAATCAGCCATTTATTGGTGGCTAATAAATGTTACCTACTACTACAATGACCATGACTTCTACTAACAGGTAACGTCTAAATTATTAAGGGACTCAAAGCTCAACCAGATCAGACTACCAGCCCACAGGACTTATATTTTCTCTCAGTCGTGACTTTGCTTTTGACTCACTCTGCTTGAAATATCTATTGTCCACGTCCTCCTTCCCAATGCCTCAGCCAGTTTGTGATGGCCAGCTTAAAATTCCTTTTTTCTGTGATCTTTCCCATGTAGAGATAATAGCTCCTTCCTCTCAGCTTTTCCTACAAGGTAAGATTATTATTTAGACTTGATGGATGAAAAGACTTTGGCACCAGGTAGATAAATGATTTTTCTCACAACCACACAGCTCAAAATAGGTAATGAAGATGGGATTCAAGTCCAGATCTCTGGTAATTTGGGCTCTTTCCTTTCCACTACCTCCCCCACCTCTTTGGAGCAATCCACAAAGAGTTGTAGTGGAAAAAAGAATGGCCTTCAGTAGCTTTAGGGTCTGGTTTCAATTCTGTCACTGGGCCAAGTAATTAACTTTCTTGGGGGAAGATTGGGGTTGAGTGGAAAGAATTCTCAGTTTCCTCATCTGTAGAAAAGAAAATGCTGGTGCCATTTTCCTCTGAGGCCTTTCTGCTCTAATATTCTGTGATGTTGTCATGCACCTAGATACAAAGTTGGAGATTTTGAGATTTCCTTGGACTTTAGGCTGACCATATTTTCTTTGTCTTTCCTTGGTTGTTGTCTTTTATTCTCAATCCTAAATAAGGGATTTTAACTCAGGGATAACATCTCTGGAAAGCTGAAGTCACGCTTTCTGAGCCAGGTCCTGTCAGTAATCTCACCTAATTCCATTAGAATGGCTTCCCCTCCCCTGCTGCTCTGATATTTATAAACCTTCCCTGTTCTCATAACAGATTTGGCATTAGGTCATTATAAGACCACTTCACACCCTGTTTGGGTTTCTCTGGCTCTGAGGATCAGTGCACAGTCCTTCTTTGTTCCTCCAAGTGAAGTCAAACACAGACCTTCCTGATCAGATAACAGGCAATCTGTATCTTGTCACTCTCTATTTCTGCACTCTCAATCAAGCTCCCCTCCCAGGACCCAGTGATAATATTAATTACAATCTCTGATTTAAAAGGGGCTCCCGCCTGAAGTTCTCTGTGCAAAGAGTCTCTTTTATAAGGAGAGGGAACCACTCCTGCCTACGGCACAGAGACAGGAGTGACTAAGCATCCCTTTCCACAGCTGGTCCAGTCAGGCAGCGGGTGTTATGCACAGAGGAGATTCTAAATCAAATTCAGCCTTTTCAGAAAAGTTTTCCCAGACCCTTCTGACCATAAGTGACTTTCTCTTCTAAGCAACTAGAACATGTCTATGACAGCCACGCCTCTTGCCCATATTCATCTGAAATTATTATTATGGAGAGTGGATGGGATTTGAATAAAGAAGCCTTTGAATCAAGCCATGGCATTGCCCCTTTTCCATTATATGAAATTTAACCACTCAATCTCTCTAAATCGGAATCTTCGTTTATATCAATCACATCTAAAAAGGATGTGATAAAAATTCAAAGTTCTTAAGCTGTTGTGAGCATATTAGGTTAGTGCTTATCTCCTCATATGTATTTTTAAACTTTCATCAAGGCCATTGACTATATATCATGAATCTTTGTTCCTCGGAACCAAGTGCAATGCCTTCTCCATAACAAATATTCACTAAATATACTTATTGCTCAAAAATATCTCCAGTGGCCTCCTTTTTATTCTAGGCTGAATGGTGCATTGAAAACATTGGAATATTCAGCTGCCTTCATGTCCTGGGCCAAACCTAAGCAGAAATAGAAAAGAGCCAAGGATGTCGCCTCCTTATTTTTCTTTTTATCAGTCTCTCCTCTGCTTCGGTGCTTTCTCTTCCAGCACTTCCTTTTATTCCTATTATCCAGGGAAGTTCACTGAGATGTCATCTACCTGGCAACCTTCTAGCCTTTCTACCTATCAAAACAGAAGATTGTTGAGGTTTTTCCCTTAGGACATGTTAGGAAGCTGATGGGGGCAAAATAATTCACACAGAAGGGTTAATGAGCAGTAGTTAGAAAAAATGTGTATTCCTATGTGCAAGAAAACAAATTACTAGAATCTATCCATCAAAGGGTAATCAGGAATCTTTACTTTCACATAGATAAGTTCATTTAATTCTCATAAAAATCTATGAGAATTTTCCAGGTCCATATGATAATAGCAGAAGCCTAAATTAGAATTTCTCCAAAACAAAAGAAAATTAAATACAGATCAACCAGAAGAGCAAATAAAATCACTCACATCTCATCTTACAATATAACACAGAGACAAAGAACTCTACAAATTTTAATTTCCATGGGAAAATAAGCAAACTAAACCATCAGAATTGGTTTGAAGCCCACTCCAGAGCAGAGAGTTAGGTGGGGACTGTGTAAAAGAGAGAAGAAGGCATGGTAGAGTCAGAGAATATCATTTAAAGCTGTCAGACTAGCTAAAACCAAGTAAGGAAGAAGGAGGTTCTGGCCATTATAGAAAGATATTAGTATAAGGTAATAACTTGGCCATAAATGCAAACCTTCCTAAATAACAAAAAGAAGCATAAAACAGAACAAAAATAAAATAAGCAAAACAAAGAGAAAAAAAACACCTCACATAGTACAAGACACTATATAATGAAACTATGTAATACACACAGTAAATTATTTGACTGAGCTGTGATGAAATATATCAGTTATATTTATAAATATAAATAAGATGAACACATATGAAAAAAATATTTTTGGATTGGTTCACAAAGTAAAACCAACTCTGTGCAGTATACAAGAGACACACCCAAACAAAGAGGTGCAGAAAGCATGAAAAATAAAGAAACGATCAAAGTGTACCAAGCAAATGCAAATTCTCAATAAAGATAGAGACTTTCTGTACTCAGCCACCTTCCTAAAACAGAAGTACAGGAAATGCAAAGAGACAGAAACACAGAAACATTAAGAGATTTTGACATACCATACTCAGACTGGGAAAGCTAAATAGACCGAAAATAAATAAATAAATAAATAAATAAATCAGTAAGATATAAAAGACACAAAATTAATAATAAATTAAGTGGAATTATTTGCCCCATGACAGTGGAGAATAAAACTTAATGCACATAGGGCATTTATGAAAAATCACTGTATATTAGATCACAATAGTAAAATAAAACTCAACAAATTACACAAGTAATAACGCTACAAAAATTCTGTGATAATTTGCCACTAAACTGGGTTCAAATGAGGAAATACAAACCAATATCGTAGGCATTTTAAAAAAGAATGATGGAAAACTCTATGGATTAGGATCTGTAGAATATAATTAAAGCAGCTGGCAGAGGAAATTTTATAATCTTAAATAAATGTACCAACAAAAATGAAGAATGAAAGCAAATGAATTAAATATCCAGCACCAAAATTTGGAAGAAAAGAACAATGTAGTAGGGCAAGAGAGGGGAAATAATAATAATAAAAGCAGAGATTAAAGAATTAAAAAGAGAAAAAAACAGCCATATCAATAAATAAATAATTGGCTTTAAAAAAAATTAACAAAATAGATAATCATTAGGTAATCTAACTGAGAAAAAAGATAAGGTTTTAAATGAGAAAGGATTGAGGTAGGAGAAAGCACAAATTCACAAGATAAGAAATGCGTAAAATAATCATTGAAACAAGCAGATATAAATAATGCAAAATGGATAAGTATCTAGAAAAATATAATTTGCCAAAGCTGACCAGAGCAAGAAAAACAGACCAATTTCCACAGAAGAATTGGAGAAAGCTACAAAAAGTTACTTCCTACCCTCTAAGTCTCAAATAAGCAGGAAGTCAAGATGGGAATTCTACCAAGACTTCAAAGTCCAGGTAACCCTATTGTATAAGAGCATGGGAGGGAAAAAAGAGGAAATCTTTCAAATCCTTCTGACAAAAATAATGTAATAATGATAACAAAACTTGATTTTAAAAAATGCCTTTCTTCGGCCATCCCAGGGAATGGAGAGAGTCTACAGCTGCAGGCAGGATAATCCCATCCATCATATCCATGGGATATAGGCCCCCTCTCACTTGGAGGTGGAGTGGACATCACCATCCCAGACTCCTCAGGATTGGGGGAAGAGCTATGGACTAGAGTGGACTTACTGGTATTCTGTTGTAGACATATTGTGATTCAAGCAATGGAAGAAATTATAACAGTGAGGTGGAGCCAGTGGCCACTGGACACTTTTGGGACAGGGAAGGGAAAAGCAGTTGTAATACAGGGGCTTTTTCGGGACTTGGGAATTATCCTGAGTGGCATTACGATGACATATATAGGCCATTTTACGTCAGCATATAACATGCAGGACTGTGTGGGAGAGAGTGTGGTCTACAATGTGAACTGTGGTCCATGCTTGGTGGCAAGGACCCAGGATGTGTATATCCATTTTTAGGTGATATGCCACACTAATGAAGGTTGCTTGTATGGGATGTTGTGGGAGGTGTGGTAGGTGGGGAACATGGGAATCCTTGTAATTTTTGTGTAACATTTATGTAATCTAAGCACCTTTTAAAATATAAATAAATAAATAAATAAATAAATAAATAAATAAATAAATAAATAAATTTAAAAAATAAAATAAAATAAATGCCTTTCTTATAGCACAACTTTGTAAATGTAATTAACGCTACTGAATTAAATATTTGAATCTGGTTAAAAGGGGACATTTTAAGTTGTATATATGTTACTAAAATAAGAATTGAAAAAACAACCTAGGACTGTAAAACACAAACAATGACTCCTAAGTTTAAACTATATACTATAGTTAATAGTATAATATAATCATATTGTTTCAACTGTAACAAAATTACCACCTTAACACAAAGTTTTAATAATAGGAAAAACTGTGTGTGTGTTGGGGGAGCGGTATTGTTTGTGCAAATGATAAAAATCTGCATGATTTTTCTGTAAACCTATAACTTCTCTAATAAAAAAATAAAATTTAAAAAGCCTTTCTCAAATCTATAGACCAATCTTACTGAAAAATATTGATACAGTAGTCCAAAATAAGTATTAACAGCATCCATAATACACATTAATAAAATAATACAGGATCAAGTAGAATTTATATAAAAAATGAAAGTAGTCCATTAATGTACTTCACCATATGAATAGATCTATTGAGAATTATGTTCATCTTGATACATGCTGAAAATGCGTTTGACAAAATTGAACACAAATCCCCAATAAAAACACATAATAAGAGTAATTAGTGGATATATTCTTAACGTGATAAAAATATATACCTCACACCCAAACTGGCATCTATTTAATGAGAAAACACCAAACCGATTTTCTCTAAAATCTGGCAGAAGACAAGAATGGCCACTTCTTCACTATCATTCAATATACAAGTTCAGACAAGTGTACAAAATTAGGGTATAAGAATTTGAAGAGTTAAAATTACCTCTATTTGTACATGATATGATATAGCTGTATATTTTAAAAACCAAAAGAATCTATAGAAAAACAATGCTAAAATAATAAAAGAATTCAGCAAAGTTGAAAAATATTAAATTAATATGTAAAAATTAATAGGGCCATATATGAACATAATAAGCAACTAGAAGAACAAGAATAAAAGATAAAATACTCATAAGTTAATTTAATAAAAAAATGTTCAAAACCTAAATGAGGAAAAATTTATAATATTCCTGAAGGAAACGGAAGCAGAGCTGAACACACAGAAAGTTAGTCAATATTCTGTGGTGGGATAATTCAGCTTCACAAAAATGATACTTCTTATCAAGTTATAAATGAAAGTGATTCTAACAAAAACATCTACAGTTCTTTTTCTAAAGTGAGACAAGTGGATTCTGAATCTAATATAAAATAAATAAATAAATAAGCAATAATAGCTAGGAACACCATGCAGAAGGACCATCAATTTCTGGGGACTAACCTACCAGATATTAAAACATACTATAAAGACTCTAAAATAAAGAGAGCATGGCACATGAATTGATAGAGCAATGGAATAATAGAGGAAGTCCAGAACAGATCCTGGAAATTTGATATATATTAGAAGTAGTATATCAAATCACTGGAGAAAAATGAGCTGTTCATAAACAAAGTGGAGGCAACTGGATAGCCATTTAGAAAAAGATAAAATTGGCAAACCTCACCCCATTCATCAGAATAAAACCCAAATGAATCAGAGATCTAAAGTGAAAAAAAAAAAAATCAAATTTTTAGAAAACATGGGTAAATTCCTTGAAAAACTGGGAATGGAAGAAGCCCTTCTGAAGATGACTACAAATTCAGTGAAAAGACTTAGAAACAAGAACACTACATGGCAATGAGCACACTCGGTTCCCAAATATTAGTTAGTTGCTAAATATCATTCCCACTCAATGCAACCTGGGCTCCTTGGAGATGGCTGATTCCAGGTTAGGATCAGGGAAAGTACCAAGGGGATCTTTTGTTTTTGGGGGCAGAAATAAAAACAAAGAAGCATTCAAAAGGGGTCCTGTCTGAAGTCACAGCAGCCACCTTGAAGCCCCTCTTCCTTCGGCCAAATTTGGGGAAATTTGAACATGAAAAGAATATTGCCTCTGGCTCCTTGTAAAATATGAAATAAATAAAACCCATGAGTCTGTAGTGATTATCTCTCTTCCATCCACCATCCTCCTTTCTTTCTCCACAAAAAACCCAGAAAGATTGATTTAAAATGTATGTAAGTTCTGACTTTGTTCTTTAAAACCCTTCAGTGATCTACATTTACTCTTAAATTAAATTCTGAAATTCTTACTGTAAGGTGTTGCATGACCTGGCTCTTGTTAACTTTGTCTCATATATTCTCTCTACCACTCATTGCATTCTAACCACACTGGCTGCTTTACTATTCCTCAAACACATCAAGTCCTTTTTGCTAATCGGGGATTCTGAGCCTTATTTATTTCCTCTGTGACACGTATAACAATCTTCAATTATCCTGTTTTTCTTTGTTAATTTATCTGTTGTCTGTCTCTCCCAGGAGAATAGAAATTCCAAAGGGCAGGAAAGTCTGTCTTTTTCACTGTCACGTTCCAGTCCCCAGTCTAGTGATTGCCAAATGATTGGCTCTCAATGACTATTCCTTGAATAAGTGAATGGTGTATGACTGAATGATGACTGACTGAATGAATGAACGAACTGCTTCCTCTAACTTACAGTCCTTCTTTCCATGACAAGTCTTTACTTTTTCTGCTCCCTGTTTAATTCATCCTTTTATGCATAGTTAACACACTACATAAATTATACAGGCTATATGCTTACACTTAAGTATCAATATAAATGTGACTATTTTCTTTTGAGAAGGATAACACCAAAAAGGTCTTTAGAGAACCCATCTCATCCTCTCCTTTTACAGATAAGAAAAGGGAGGGTGGTGAAGTGTGACTTATCCAAAGTCACACATCTAATTAGTGTTATACTTTAAATTAGAACCCATTATCTCCACATTTTCTAGAACAGTGGACTTTTCAGTATCATTCACTTCTCGATATTGGTTTACCCTTTAATTCTCAGCTCCGTAGTACTCTCCAACATACACCTTGGAATAAGAGAAAATGGTATGTCTTGAAAATGAAGTCCTTGTGGTGTCCTAGTGTCATTAGGTGCCCCCAGGAGAGAGAGTTTCATTGAGCTTTGAAATATTACTGTATCTTAGCAGCATTTCTGAAACCACTAGTATGCCCTCCGAGTGAGATTGGCCTCAAATAACATATCTTAGGAGGCTAGGAACAAGGACATCCCCAGCATGTATATTTATGTAGTCTGCTGTTCCCTAAGATCCACTTTTCCTACTGGAGAAAATGGAAAAATAATTCCCGGAATTCCATGACAATAATTTCTGTCTTTCCCATATTTGTGCAAATGATAAATGTAAAACCATCATCTATTTTTAAGCTCTTTGAGACTTATTGACTCAAAAGAACAGGAAAGCCCTGTCAGGACAATTCTGTTTTTTGAAAAAGTAAGGGTGGGAGCTTTTGCTTTTCTTTAAATAGTCTAAAAATATAAGGTTGTCTTTACACAAGAACTGTGCAGTTAATTGCAATTGAATAGTCTTGCCTTCCTAGTAAATGAAGCCCGTTCCCAAGATGAAATGCTAAATCTTCATCATGGGGAGTCCCTGAGGCAAGGATGCCCTTGAAATAAAAGTAAAGGCTTAGCAAAATCCATACTATCTCAATGGTTATAGGGCCTGCCAAGGGATCAAGACTCTTCTGGAAGAAGGTTTACTGATATTCATAAAGTCTCCCTTCCACCTTCTTCCCCTAAGCTCAGTATTTCATTTATCCAATTGCTGAGTAGTATCAGTTACTTATATCTCCCCGTGGTATGGGTCACAAAGGACACAAAAAAGGGTAAAAGTCTATCCCTGCCCTTAAGAAGCAATTTAATAACAGCTTAAGCACCCCGTATTATGTACAATTTGTACACACTATTACACAAGCCATGTGATTGTGAGAAACTAATTGATGTGACTTCAGACAGTACCCAGGTTAGAAAGCAGTTCGGGGTCATCTTGTTTACTGCTACTCAGTGTGTGGTCCCAGGACCAGCAGCATGGACGTAGACTGGAGGCTGGGTAGAAATGTAGAATCCTTGGCCCCACCCTAGATTTTTGGAATCAGAATTTGCTTAATAAGACCCCCAAGTGATTCCTGTAAAGATTATATGTAACAAGCACAGGCCTAGACCACTGATACGTTAGATTTGTTCTGTGTTTACAGACACAGAGGACTGCAATCCTGTGATGAAATATATATATATATATATATATGACCTGGCCCATCTTCCACTCTATACCACAAAGGTTTATTCAACTTCAGCTACTTTGAGACTGACTCTGTCTAACCTGGAACAAAGGATGAATCATTCAAAACAATTCCTGGTTAGAAAGAGAGACAGGAAGAAAGAGGGAGGGAGGGAGGAAGGAAGGAAGGAAGGAAGGAAGGAAGGAAGGAAGGAAGGAAGG